>OY744483.1:171182717-171315608 GCA_963556165.1 Tipula helvola | reverse complement strand
GATTGATCATCATATAACAAATGGTCTCGGTCATCGTATCTCACATGGGGTTAATTTTATTTGATAACCCTTATCATAAGCTAACTAGCCATATATCTCACATTCCTGAGACATCTCTGTATTTCGGCCAATCCATAAGAAAGTGAAACTCCAAAAATTCAAATTTGCATAACTTACGTTTCATCTACAATAAACCGATTGATCATCAATAACAATGGGTCTCGGTCATCGTATTCACATGGGGTTAATTTTATTTGATAACCTTATCATAAGCTAACTAGCCATATATCTCACATTCCTGAGACATCTCTGTATTTCGGCCAATCCATAAGAAAGTGAAACTCAAAATTTCAAATTTGCAAAACTTACGTTCATCTACAATAAACCGATTGATCATCAATAACAAATGGGTCTCGGTCATCGTATTCACATGGGTTAATTTTATTTGATAACCCTTATCATAAGCTAACTAGCCATATATCTCACATTCCTGAGACATCTCTGTATTTCGGCCAATCCATAAGAAAGTGAAACTCAAAATTTCAAATTTGCAAAACTTACGTTTCATCTACAATAAACCGATTGATCATCAATAACAAATGGGTCTCGGTCATCGTATTCACATGGGGTTAATTTTATTTGATAACCCTTATCATAAGCTAACTAGCCATATATCTCACATTCCTGAGACATCTCTGTATTTCGGCCAATCCATAAGAAAGTGAAACTCAAAATTTCAAATTTGCAAAACTTACGTTTCATCTACAATAAACCGATTGATCATCAATAACAAATGGGTCTCGGTCATCGTATTCACATGGGGTTAATTTTATTTGATAACCCTTATCATAAGCTAACTAGCCATATATCTCACATTCCTGAGACATCTCTGTATTTCGGCCAATCCATAAGAAAGTGAAACTCAAAATTTCAAATTTGCAAAACTTACGTTTCATCTACAATAAACCGATTGATCATCAATAACAAATGGGTCTCGGTCATCGTATTCACATGGGGTTAATTTTATTTGATAACCCTTATCATAAGCTAACTAGCCATATATCGTCACATTCCTGAGACATCTCTGTATTTCGGCCAATCCATAAGAAAGTGAAACTCAAAATTTCAAATTTGCAAAACTTACGTTTCATTTACAATAAACGATTGATCATCAATAACAAATGGGTCTCGGTCATCGTATTCACATGGGGTTAATTTTATTTGATAACCTTATCATAAGCTAACTAGCCATATATCTCACATTCCTGAGACATCTCTGTATTTCGGCAAATCCATAAGAAAGTGAAACTCAAAATTTAAAATTTGCAAAACTTACGTTTCATCTACAATAAACCGATTGATCATCAATAACAAATGGGTCTCGGTCATCGTATTCACATGGGGTTAATTTTATTTGATAACCCTTATCATAAGCTAACTAGCCATATATCTCACATTCCTGAGACATCTCTGTATTTCGGCCAATCCATAAGAAAGTGAAACTCAAAATTTCAAATTTGCAAAACTTACGTTTCATTTACAATAAACCGATTGATCATCAATAACAAATGGGTCTCGGTCATCGTATTCACATGGGGTTAATTTTATTTGATAACCCTTATCATAAACTAACTAGCCATATATCTCACATTCCTGAGACATCTCTGTATTTCGGCAATCCATAAGAAAGTGAAACTCAAAATTTCAAATTTGCAAAACTTACGTTTCATCTACAATAAACCGATTGATCATCAATAACAAATGGGTCTCGGTCATCGTATTCACATGGGGTTAATTTTATTTGATAACCCTTATCATAAGCTAACTAGCCATATATCTCACAATTCCTGAGACATCTCTGTATTTCGGCCAATCCATAAGAAAGTGAAACTCAAAATTTCAAATTTGCAAAACTTACGTTTCATCTACAATAAACCGATTGATCATCAATAACAAATGGGTCTCGGTCATCGTATTCACATGGGGTTAATTTTATTTGATAACCCTTATCATAAGCTAACTAGCCATATATCTCACATTCCTGAGACATCTCTGTATTTCGGCCAATCCATAAGAAAGTGAAACTCAAAATTTCAAATTTGCAAAACTTACGTTTCATCTACAATAAACCGATTGATCATCAATAACAAATGGGTCTCGGTCATCGTATTCACATGGGGTTAATTTTATTTGATAACCCTTATCATAAGCTAACTAGCCATATATCTCACATTCCTGAGACATCTCTGTATTTCGGCCAATCCATAAGAAAGTGAAACTCAAATTTCAAATTTGCAAAACTTACGTTCATCTACAATAAACCGATTGATCATCAATAACAAATGGGTCTCGGTCATCGTATTCACATGGGGTTAATTTTATTTGATAACCCTTATCATAAGCTAACTAGCCATATATCTCACATTCCTGAGACATCTCTGTATTTCGGCCAATCCATAGAAAGTGAAACTCAAAATTTCAAATTTGCAAACTTACGTTTCATCTACAATAAACCGATTGATCATCAATAACAAATGGGTCTCGGTCATCGTATTCACATGGGGTTAATTTTATTTGATAACCCTTATCATAAGCTAACTAGCCATATATCTCACATTCCTGAGACATCTCTGTATTTCGGCCAATCCATAAGAAAGTGAAACTCAAAATTTCAAATTTGCAAAACTTACGTTTCATCTACAATAAACCGATTGATCATCAATAACAAATGGGTCTCGGTCATCGTATTCACATGGGGTTAATTTTATTTGATAACCCTTATCATAAGCTAACTAGCCATATATCTCACATTCCTGAGACATCTCTGTATTTCGGCCAATCCATAAGAAAGTGAAACTCAAAATTTCAAATTTGCAAAACTTACGTTTCATCTACAATAAACCGATTGATCATCAATAACAAATGGGTCTCGGTCATCGTATTCACATGGGGTTAATTTTATTTGATAACCCTTATCATAAGCTAACTAGCCATATATCTCACATTCCTGAGACATCTCTGTATTTCGGCCAATCCATAAGAAAGTGAAACTCAAAATTTCAAATTTGCAAAACTTACGTTTCATTACAATAAACCGATTGATCATCAATAACAAATGGGTCTCGGTCATCGTATTCACATGGGGTTAATTTTATTTGATAACCCTTATCATAAGCTAACTAGCCATATATCTCACATTCCTGAGACATCTCTGTATTTCGGCCAATCCATAAGAAAGTGAAACTCAAAATTTCAAATTTGCAAAACTTACGTTTCATCTACAATAAACCGATTGATCATCAATAACAAATGGGTCTCGGTCATCGTATTCACATGGGGTTAATTTTATTTGATAACCCTTATCATAAGCTAACTAGCCATATATCTCACATTCCTGAGACATCTCTGTATTTCGGCCAATCCATAAGAAAGTGAAACTCAAAATTTCAAATTTGCAAAACTTACGTTTCATCTACAATAAACCGATTGATCATCAATAACAAATGGGTCTCGGTCATCGTATTCACATGGGGTTAATTTTATTTGATAACCCTTATCATAAGCTAACTAGCCATATATCTCACATTCTGAGACATCTCTGTATTTCGGCCAATCCATAAGAAAGTGAAACTCAAAATTTCAAATTTGCAAAACTTACGTTTCATTTACAATAAACCGATTGATCATCAATAACAAATGGGTCTCGGTCATCGTATTCACATGGGGTAATTTTATTTGATAACCCTTATCATAAGCTAACTAGCCATATATCTCACATTCCTGAGACATCTCTGTATTTCGGCCAATCCATAAGAAAGTGAAACTCAAAATTTAAAATTTGCAAAACTTACGTTTCATCTACAATAAACGATTGATCATCAATAACAAATGGGTCTCGGTCATCGTATTCACATGGGGTTAATTTTATTTGATAACCCTTATCATAAGCTAACTAGCCATATATCTCACATTCCTGAGACATCTCTGTATTTCGGCCAATCCATAAGAAAGTGAAACTCAAAATTTCAAATTGCAAAACTTACGTTTCATTTACAATAAACCGATTGATCATCAATAACAAATGGTCTCGGTCATCGTATTCACATGGGGTTAATTTTATTTGATAACCCTTATCATAAACTAACTAGCCATATATCTCACATTCCTGAGACATCTCTGTATTTCGGCCAATCCATAAGAAAGTGAAACTCAAAATTTCAAATTTGCAAAACTTACGTTTTCATCTACAATAAACCGATTGATCATCAATAACAAATGGGTCTCGGTCATCGTATTCACATGGGTTAATTTTATTTGATAACCCTTATCATAAGCTAACTAGCCATATATCTCACATTCCTGAGACATCTCTGTATTTCGGCCAATCCATAAGAAAGTGAAACTCAAAATTTCAATTTGCAAAACTTACGTTTCATCTACAATAAACCGATTGATCATCAATAACAAATGGGTCTCGGTCATCGTATTCACATGGGGTTAATTTTATTTGATAACCCTTATCATAAGCTAACTAGCCATATATCTCACATTCCTGAGACATCTCTGTATTTCGGCCAATCCATAAGAAAGTGAAACTCAAAATTTCAAATTTGCAAAACTTACGTTTCATCTACAATAAACCGATTGATCATCAATAACAAATGGGTCTCGGTCATCGTATTCACATGGGGTTAATTTTATTTGATAACCCTTATCATAAGCTAACTAGCCATATATCTCACATTCCTGAGACATCTCTGTATTTCGGCCAATCCATAAGAAAGTGAAACTCAAAATTTCAAATTTGCAAAACTTACGTTTCATCTACAATAAACCGATTGATCATCAATAACAAATGGGTCTCGGTCATCGTATTCACATGGGTTAATTTTATTTGATAACCCTTATCATAAGCTAACTAGCCATATATCTCACATTCCTGAGACATCTCTGTATTTCGGCCAATCCATAAGAAAGTGAAACTCAAAATTTCAAATTTGCAAAAACTTACGTTTCATCTACAATAAACCGATTGATCATCAATAACAAATGGGTCTCGGTCATCGTATTCACATGGGGTTAATTTTATTTGATAACCCTTATCATAAGCTAACTAGCCATATATCTCACATTCCTGAGACATCTCTGTATTTCGGCCAATCCATAAGAAAGTGAAACTCAAAATTTCAAATTTGCAAAACTTACGTTTCATCTACAATAAACCGATTGATCATCAATAACAAATGGGTCTCGGTCATCGTATTCACATGGGGTTAATTTTATTTGATAACCCTTATCATAAGCTAACTAGCCATATATCTCACATTCCTGAGACATCTCTGTATTTCGGCCAATCCATAAGAAAGTGAAACTCAAAATTTCAAATTTGCAAAACTTACGTTTCATCTACAATAAACCGATTGATCATCAATAACAAATGGGTCTCGGTCATCGTATTCACATGGGGTTAATTTTATTTGATAACCCTTATCATAAGCTAACTAGCCATATATCTCACATTCCTGAGACATCTCTGTATTTCGGCCAATCCATAAGAAAGTGAAACTCAAAATTTAAAATTTGCAAAACTTACGTTTCATCTACAATAAACCGATTGATCATCAATAACAAATGGGTCTCGGTCATCGTATTCACATGGGGTTAATTTTATTTGATAACCCTTATCATAAGCTAACTAGCCATATATCTCACATTCCTGAGACATCTCTGTATTTCGGCCAATCCATAAGAAAGTGAAACTCAAAATTTCAAATTTGCAAAACTTACGTTTCATCTACAATAAACCGATTGATCATCAATAACAAATGGGTCTCGGTCATCGTATTCACATGGGGTTAATTTTATTTGATAACCCTTATCATAAGCTAACTAGCCATATATCTCACATTCCTGAGACATCTCTGTATTTCGGCCAATCCATAAGAAAGTGAAACTCAAAATTTAAAATTTGCAAAACTTACGTTTCATCTACAATAAACCGATTGATCATCAATAACAAATGGGTCTCGGTCATCGTATTCACATGGGGTTAATTTTATTTGATAACCCTTATCATAAGCTAACTAGCCATATATCTCACATTCCTGAGACATCTCTGTATTTCGGCCAATCCATAAGAAAGTGAAACTCAAAATTTCAAATTTGCAAAACTTACGTTTCATCTACAATAAACCGATTGATCATCAATAACAAATGGGTCTCGGTCATCGTATTCACATGGGGTTAATTTTATTTGATAACCCTTATCATAAGCTAACTAGCCATATATCTCACATTCCTGAGACATCTCTGTATTTCGGCCAATCCATAAGAAAGTGAAACTCAAAATTTCAAATTTGCAAAACTTACGTTTCATCTACAATAAACCGATTGATCATCAATAACAAATGGGTCTCGGTCATCGTATTCACATGGGGTTAATTTTATTTGATAACCCTTATCATAAGCTAACTAGCCATATATCTCACATTCCTGAGACATCTCTGTATTTCGGCCAATCCATAAGAAAGTGAAACTCAAAATTTAAAATTTGCAAAACTTACGTTTCATCTACAATAAACCGATTGATCATCAATAACAAATGGGTCTCGGTCATCGTATTCACATGGGGTTAATTTTATTTGATAACCCTTATCATAAGCTAACTAGCCATATATCTCACATTCCTGAGACATCTCTGTATTTCGGCCAATCCATAAGAAAGTGAAACTCAAAATTTCAAATTTGCAAAACTTACGTTTCATCTACAATAAACCGATTGATCATCAATAACAAATGGGTCTCGGTCATCGTATTCACATGGGGTTAATTTTATTTGATAACCCTTATCATAAGCTAACTAGCCATATATCTCACATTCCTGAGACATCTCTGTATTTCGGCCAATCCATAAGAAAGTGAAACTCAAAATTTAAAATTTGCAAAACTTACGTTTCATCTACAATAAACCGATTGATCATCAATAACAAATGGGTCTCGGTCATCGTATTCACATGGGGTTAATTTTATTTGATAACCCTTATCATAAGCTAACTAGCCATATATCTCACATTCCTGAGACATCTCTGTATTTCGGCCAATCCATAAGAAAGTGAAACTCAAAATTTCAAATTTGCAAAACTTACGTTTCATCTACAATAAACCGATTGATCATCAATAACAAATGGGTCTCGGTCATCGTATTCACATGGGGTTAATTTTATTTGATAACCCTTATCATAAGCTAACTAGCCATATATCTCACATTCCTGAGACATCTCTGTATTTCGGCCAATCCATAAGAAAGTGAAACTCAAAATTTCAAATTTGCAAAACTTACGTTTCATTTACAATAAACCGATTGATCATCAATAACAAATGGGTCTCGGTCATCGTATTCACATGGGGTTAATTTTATTTGATAACCCTTATCATAAGCTAACTAGCCATATATCTCACATTCCTGAGACATCTCTGTATTTCGGCCAATCCATAAGAAAGTGAAACTCAAAATTTCAAATTTGCAAAACTTACGTTTCATCTACAATAAACCGATTGATCATCAATAACAAATGGGTCTCGGTCATCGTATTCACATGGGGTTAATTTTATTTGATAACCCTTATCATAAGCTAACTAGCCATATATCTCACATTCCTGAGACATCTCTGTATTTCGGCCAATCCATAAGAAAGTGAAACTCAAAATTTCAAATTTGCAAAACTTACGTTTCATTTACAATAAACCGATTGATCATCAATAACAAATGGGTCTCGGTCATCGTATTCACATGGGGTTAATTTTATTTGATAACCCTTATCATAAACTAACTAGCCATATATCTCACATTCCTGAGACATCTCTGTATTTCGGCCAATCCATAAGAAAGTGAAACTCAAAATTTCAAATTTGCAAAACTTACGTTTCATCTACAATAAACCGATTGATCATCAATAACAAATGGGTCTCGGTCATCGTATTCACATGGGGTTAATTTTATTTGATAACCCTTATCATAAGCTAACTAGCCATATATCTCACATTCCTGAGACATCTCTGTATTTCGGCCAATCCATAAGAAAGTGAAACTCAAAATTTCAAATTTGCAAAACTTACGTTTCATCTACAATAAACCGATTGATCATCAATAACAAATGGGTCTCGGTCATCGTATTCACATGGGGTTAATTTTATTTGATAACCCTTATCATAAGCTAACTAGCCATATATCTCACATTCCTGAGACATCTCTGTATTTCGGCCAATCCATAAGAAAGTGAAACTCAAAATTTAAAATTTGCAAAACTTACGTTTCATCTACAATAAACCGATTGATCATCAATAACAAATGGGTCTCGGTCATCGTATTCACATGGGGTTAATTTTATTTGATAACCCTTATCATAAGCTAACTAGCCATATATCTCACATTCCTGAGACATCTCTGTATTTCGGCCAATCCATAAGAAAGTGAAACTCAAAATTTCAAATTTGCAAAACTTACGTTTCATCTACAATAAACCGATTGATCATCAATAACAAATGGGTCTCGGTCATCGTATTCACATGGGGTTAATTTTATTTGATAACCCTTATCATAAGCTAACTAGCCATATATCTCACATTCCTGAGACATCTCTGTATTTCGGCCAATCCATAAGAAAGTGAAACTCAAAATTTCAAATTTGCAAAACTTACGTTTCATTTACAATAAACCGATTGATCATCAATAACAAATGGGTCTCGGTCATCGTATTCACATGGGGTTAATTTTATTTGATAACCCTTATCATAAGCTAACTAGCCATATATCTCACATTCCTGAGACATCTCTGTATTTCGGCCAATCCATAAGAAAGTGAAACTCAAAATTTCAAATTTGCAAAACTTACGTTTCATCTACAATAAACCGATTGATCATCAATAACAAATGGGTCTCGGTCATCGTATTCACATGGGGTTAATTTTATTTGATAACCCTTATCATAAGCTAACTAGCCATATATCTCACATTCCTGAGACATCTCTGTATTTCGGCCAATCCATAAGAAAGTGAAACTCAAAATTTCAAATTTGCAAAACTTACGTTTCATTTACAATAAACCGATTGATCATCAATAACAAATGGGTCTCGGTCATCGTATTCACATGGGGTTAATTTTATTTGATAACCCTTATCATAAACTAACTAGCCATATATCTCACATTCCTGAGACATCTCTGTATTTCGGCCAATCCATAAGAAAGTGAAACTCAAAATTTCAAATTTGCAAAACTTACGTTTCATCTACAATAAACCGATTGATCATCAATAACAAATGGGTCTCGGTCATCGTATTCACATGGGGTTAATTTTATTTGATAACCCTTATCATAAGCTAACTAGCCATATATCTCACATTCCTGAGACATCTCTGTATTTCGGCCAATCCATAAGAAAGTGAAACTCAAAATTTCAAATTTGCAAAACTTACGTTTCATCTACAATAAACCGATTGATCATCAATAACAAATGGGTCTCGGTCATCGTATTCACATGGGGTTAATTTTATTTGATAACCCTTATCATAAGCTAACTAGCCATATATCTCACATTCCTGAGACATCTCTGTATTTCGGCCAATCCATAAGAAAGTGAACGTTAAATATATTATCTGAATTGCTAGCTCGTCAATTAATAATTTTTTCATTAAATATGTGAATTATTCAATTAAAAAGGAAACTTTTATTCAATTTTTATTATGGGTCTAAACGAAATTTTAAAAAATGTCTTACATTGCTTTTGCCAACTATACCAATACATGCACATTTTTTTTGTTATTTAATTTTTCTGTTATTTCGACAAATTTTGTGCCGCCATGTTTTGTTATTTTTCTGATTTTGTTGAAAACTTCACAGCCGTAATTTAATCATGAATTCCGAATTATCTGTTTTATCAAAGTCGCTTAATATTCTAATGATTTTTCTATCGTGCACTGGAAGATTATTCAAAGAAATCATAAAATGCATTAAGCACAACCAAGTAAGATTGTGGATAAATACAACAAATATATTATACAAGTTTCCAACAGGATATCGACATAATTTTATAAACCTGACATACTAAAATAATCAATATAAATATGTTCGCGGACTGGATCACATTTCAGCGTATCCCTTACAAAATTTCGCAGCCACCGCCAATTCTAGAATATCTACAAGATAGCTAGAACTATAATATGAAATTGTTCGCTAAATATGAACAAATTAAAAACTTAAAAAAGAAACAAAAATTATAAAATTGTAAGTTAAAAAAAAGCTTGCTTTATGTCTACTTTGCGTTTAAAGTTATAAAATTCTACAAAATGTTTAATACGAATTGAGTTTGAACTCTATCCAATTTTTACATAAATTTTACGACTACTAATCTTACGATGTAAAAGCAAGTAATCCCCGATTCTTCATTTCTCTTAATTTCAAGAAAATGTCTTTATGCCCCTGCGTTAAAACTTAAAATAACCCAGCTGCTCTTGTATATCGATTTCACAAATGTTCTCCCCTTAATAACTTCAATCACGCTAAACAGTTGCATAAATAAAGAATTCCTCTTGTGTCTGTATATTTTTAACAAATCAGAATCACTAACGATAACGAACATCACAATCAACATCAAAATTACCGTTATCGGCCTTCCACACGTACACATCGGGATTGCCACAAAATTCGTTTAGCTTTCTGAGCTTGTTAAATTGGTAGTAAAATTTATTTTAGTCAAGTTACCATTACATTTAAAATATCGCGCATCTTCTAGCAACCTGTAATAACACAAAAAAGCCGTTCGCGTGCCTTAGTAATGTAAAAAAGAAGTAAAATGAATTTGCCTGAAAACTATTTTTTTTTGTTAAGACATGTGGGATATACCAAAATGTTTACAAGTCTGTTCCTGATGCTGATCTGAACTATTATTGTAGTAATTTAGAAATGGCACTTTCAAAATCAGGTATACAAATAATTCTAGGATATGTAACAAAATCTTTCGTCAAACCTGTAAGATCGAACCATTTCTCTTCATGAACATTTACATTACCCCTAGCTTTGAAGAAGGCTGTTTCTCGTACAGCAGTGAAAGGTTACGTTGGTGAAAAAACGACTGGACATATCAATTTCAAAAATTTTCTCGTTTGGATTTGTTCGTAATTTAGAGTTGTTGCCGAAACATTTTAATTTTCGAAAGATGAATTTTCTTACCACAGCAAAAACTCTTCTTACCTATTGTGTTTGCTAGCGGCAATATTTACCGTAAACAAATTTTTACCAGCTGTACATCTCTCTGTTTCCATGTTTCCATGTTTCCAAACATTGTTTTTTTTTTTTTTTTAGGTTGTAATTCAATTTTTACCAATTGGAATTTAATGTTTTTATTTTAAGCGCAGTGAAGCCTCGCTAAAAAACAAGAAGGGGTCACACATTTTAAACCCTAAAAGTTCAATTTTTTGATGAACTCATTACGCTGGATGCGCCTAATATACACATTTTTTTTATTATTATTATCTTAACGGAAATATTTTTAAAGGAAAATCAAACAAATAACAAAACAGCCGTTGTCGCAACCATCGAATAATACAGTTATCGAGTGTTGCACTAAGCGAGATTGTTCTGTAATTTTCATCCTTTTCCCGTAGAACAGCGTAAAGTAAGAATATATTGCATGTTACCTAAATAGGTTAAATATGTATAGGTAAATGGTGTGATCTCTCGTCTGTTTCATTTAATAAAGGCGGCTAAGGCTAATTTATTATACATTTATTGTAATGAAAATCAAATCCGTAATAAATCAAAACTTTTTCTATTTTTGTTGCTGGGAATTGTTGACGGGTGGACAATTGATTAATTACTTCTTATATGTTAAATTACTTAATAAAAGACAGTAGTACAACACAATATGTAGAAGCTGTAAAATTCAACTAATTTTAACCTTTGTTGTGCACACCTCTTGAAAATTACGTATTATGCACAGGGGGTATGTCATACCCCGGTCACTTAAAACGTTTATTACAGACGAACAATTTGTAATTTTGACTCAAACAAAATTGCTGGCTATTGTTCAAAGCTTTAAAAATAAGGTCTAATAGGTTTCATTATTATTTTGTAACATAAAAAAATTCTAAATAAAATATTAACTAAAAAAAACGAATAATTTACTTATTTCACTAAAAAATGCATAAAAATTCAATTTTTAATATTTTTTAATCTTTTCTGCGGGATTACTTTCTAGAAATACTACACTTTGAAGGAAAAATGTTAGTCTGCAGCGGCGCATTTTGCTACATGAATTCACGCGTTTTTACAAAAAGAGAGTATTGAGTATTATAAGAAATATGGGTTTATTTTCAAAATAATCGTTTTATTGGCAGCTTTTTGAGTTATTATTACACACAATAATATAAAATTATACAAATCTAAAAGTAATTACAAGATTTTGGGAAAACATATCAATCTCCCTTAGTAATGCCCATAGTAATGTCCAGTATTCCTGTGATCCCCAATTTTAACTTTTGACGTAAGGAAAATTTGTACCTCTTTTGCAGGTGATCTCTTGCTAGGTGAATGTAGACGAGTTCCAAGCAGTATTGGGCTGTGACTATTGTATTATTATTTTCAATAAACAAATTTGCATTTTAGCAAAATTCAGTATTTACTGCTGCCTGGTCCAACATCCCGAAGAAAATTCCCACTGGCCGGCGATTCTCCTGGTAACGGTAAAATCATGCCACAGTTTATCGAACTCTTCTGTATCGCCCTTAGTTTTGTTATAATGAGTAATTATTGCTGGTTTATCGTTCGCGTCTACTTGTGACGGATGTATGAATGATGAGGTGACCAGGGCCCTATTGCACCAACTACTTATCACTTATTACTTATTAACTTATCAAAAGTTTGTTTTTTTGATTATGATAAGTAATAAGTGTTTCACCAAAAGTAAAAAAAATTCACTCACTTATCAATTTAGAAACTTATCAAATTTTGATAATGATAAGTGATAAGCGTTGCACATCAGAATGTCTATAACTTATCAAATGACAAATTATCAAATTTTTATGATAAGTTGTAATGTTCCTTGAGTATAATGGAACTTGGTTATTTATCAACCGATTAGGATGAAAATCGACGGGTACAATGAAAATGGGATTCTAAAATGATTTTTAGAAGAAGATCTGGAATATGGCCAAGTCGGATGGAACTTGGCTATTTATCAACCGATTAGGATGAAAATCGACGGGTACAATGAAAATGGGATTCTAAAATGATTTTTAGAAGAAGATCTGGAATATGGCCAAGTCGGATGGAACTTGGCTATTTATCAACCGATTAGGAAGCTGGCGGTGTTTCTGAAGCTATTGGCTCACCTAATCAACGGTTAAAATCGAAAACAAATAAACGTAAAGCACCAGAAGCGGCAGAGACAATTAAGTATTTGAAAATAAAATTGTTAAAAACAGAAATTTACAAAAACCAATTGGAAATATTAAAACTGGAAAGAGAAATGGAAATTCCACTATCTATTTATACTCAAAATTTGCTTAATGCAAACAGTGGTAGTGTCGGTGACTAGCAGCGGTTAAAGCAGATCACGAATAACCTTTTAGATATATAGTTCTCTTTCCAATTGCAGTATTTCCAAATAATAATTATATATTGTACTATTCTTTCATTCTTTATTGATATTATATCGATATACACTTTGTGTTCATATTTTTAATATTATCTTTAATTATTTTAAAAAATCAAATAATAATAAAATTAATAATTAAACAAATGAACTAAACTCTGAAGAACATGATTGTTTATTTCCTCATCGCCATTTATAGCTTCGGAAATACTGTCACCATCGTCGTCATAGTCATCGTCCGGCTCAAAATCAACCAAATCGTTGCTGCGCATTTTAATCGCAACATTGTGAAGAATGCAGCATACTAACACGATTTTGCCTGCACAGTTGGATTCACCCGCATATGATTTAAACAAGGAAAATTTTTCTTCAGAATTCCTGTTAACAATCAAATTAAATTTAACTTTAAAAATTGCAATAGTCATATACAAACCAAAACTATTTTCCACTATTCTTCTCATCCGCTTATGAGTACGATTAAATCTTTGCTCTGTTGCATCGTCCGGATTTCTTCGCAATGGTGGGATAAGCCAATCTTTAAGGGTTAAGCACGGTCACCCAAAATCACAGCACCGGGGAACGGACTATTATTTCATAATATGTATAGGATTTTCCAATAAGAGGTTTCATTTTGATATTAAAAAAAAGGAGTATTTTTTAAGAGGAATCAATAAATGTTTATTTCATTGTAAAGAGGAAGATATGCCATTAACATTTGAAAACGATATCAGCCAAATGGCCGCCACGACTACGCTTGCAGCACCATATCCTTTTCGAATTCCTTTCCAATCTTCGAAATCTTGAATCGATTGTGGAGCATTGACATAGACCTTATCTTTCACGTGACCCCAAAGAAAAAAGTCTAAAGTTGTTAAATCACAAGATCTCGGTGGCCAATTGTGATCACCTCTTCGGGAAATAACACGGTCAGGAAACTTTTCTTGCAAAATTGCGCTTGTTTCGTTGCTTGTGTGGCACGTAGCGCCGTCTTGCTAAAAATAAACGTCGTCCACATCAATATCTTTCAATTCCGACCATAAAAAATCATTAATCATAGCTCGGTATATCGCAATCCATTCACCGTAACAGTTGCACCAGCCTCATTTTCGAAAAAGTAAGGTCCTATCACACCGCCAGGCCAAAACCGCACCAAACAGTGACACGTTGAGGATGGAGAGGCTTTTCAATAATCATTCTTGGATTTTCTAAACTCCAAATGCGACAATTCTGCTTATGAACATAGCCTCCAATGTAAAAATAGTCCTCATTACTGATGATAATTTTTCGACGAAAATCCGGATCATTTTGATGCATTTGAAGGACCCAATCAGTGAAGATACGGCATTTATGGTGATCGACCGGCTTGAGTTCTTGTGTTAACTGCAATTTAAAAGCCTTAAGACTATATAAAAATCATCTTAGAATCCTATTTCCATCGTACATGCTCAATTTCATCAAATTCTGATAAGGAATGGCGAAGTTCCTCCCTAATTGGCCATATAACAGAACTTCTTCTAAAAATCATTTAAGAATCCTATTTCCATCGTGCATACTCAATTTCATCAAATTCGGATAAAAATAGCCAAGTTCCTCCCTAATTGGCCATATTCCAGAACTCCCTCTAAAAATCTTTTAAGAATCCCATTTCCATCGTGCACGCTCAATTTCATCAAATTCTGATAAGAAATGGGCAAGTTCCTTCCTAATTGGCCATATTCCAGAACATCCTCTAAAAATCTTTTAAGAATCCCATTTCCATCGTGCATGCTCAATTTCATCAAATTCGGATAAGAAATGGCCAAGTTCCCCCTAATTGGCCATATTCCAGAACTTCCTCTAAAAATCATTTAAGAATCCCATTTCCATCGTGCATACTCAATTTCATCAAATTCGGATAAAAATAGCCAAGTTCCTCCCTAATTGGCCATATTCCAGAACTCCCTCTAAAAATCTAAAAAAATGGGCAAGTTCCTTCCTAATTGGCCATATTCCAGAACTTCCTCTAAAAATCTTTTAAGAATCCCATTTCCAACGTGCATGCTCAATTTCATCAAATTCGGGTAAGAAATGGCCAAGTTCCTCCCTAATTGGCCATATTCCAGAACTTCCTCTAAAAATCATTTAAGAATCCCATTTCCATCGTGCATACTCAATTTCATCAAATTCGGATAAAAATGGCCAAGTTCCTCCCTAATTGGCCATATTTCAGAACTTCCTCTAAAAATCATTTAAGAGTCCCATTTCCATCGTACATGCTCAGTTTCATCAAATTCGGATAAGAAATGGCCAAGTTCCTCCCTAATTGGCCATATTACAGAACTTCTTCTAAAAATCATTTAAGAATCCCATTTCCATTGTGCATGCTCAATTTCATCAAATTCGGATAAGAAATGGGCAAGTTCCTTCCTAATTGGCCATATTCCAGAACATCCTCTAAAAATCTTTTAAGAATCCCATTTCCATCGTGCATGCTCAATTCCATCAAAATCGGATAAGAAATGGCCAAGTTCCTTCCTAATTAGCCATATTCCAGAACTTCCTCTAAAAATCATATAAGAATCCCATTTCCATCGTGCATGCTCAATTTCATCAAATTCGGATAAGAAATGGTCAAGTTCCTCCCTAATTGGCCATATTCCAGAACTTCCTCTAAAAATCATTTAAGAGTCCCATTTCCATCGTGCATGCTCAGTTTCATCAAAATCGGATAAGGAATGGCCAAGTTCCTTCCTAATTGGCCATATTCCAAAACTTCCTCAGAAAATCATTTTAGAAACCCATTTCTACCGCCCATGTCAAATTTCATAATAATCTATTGAGAAATAGCGAAGTTCCACTTTAGTTGGCCACATTCTAGAACTTTATCCAGAAATCACCTTAGAATCCCAATTTCATCGCTCACGTCCAATTTCATCATAATCGGTCAAGAAATAGATAAGTTTCACTTTAATTGGCCACACACAACTGGGGGAAAAAAACGTTTTTAACAGACTTCCGTCATGCCACTACAATTTGTAGCTCTTATCAATTTATTTGAGTAGTGAAATTTTCCTTATTGCTGTTTTGGATAATTATCATTAAATGTATTCGATTACTGATAAATGATAAGTTAAAACTTTTGGTGCAACAGAACTACGAAAAACTTATCAAAAACCTCAAACTTATCGCTTATCCAAATATTACTTATCATGTATCATTTCGCGAATTGGTGCAACTTAATTTTGATAAGTGAGTGCTTATTACTTATTATAACTCAATAAAATACTTATCAAATTTCAATTTGGTACAACAGAAAATTATCAAAAATTATGATAAGTTGATAAGTAATAAGTGATAAGTAGTTGGTGCAACAGGACCCAGAACAATTTTATTCTTTTTAGGCGTATGCGCAACTAAAGTAATTGCCCCTATTATGATTGTCGAGTCGATCGACAATCGACACGCTCTGTATTGCGTGTTCGTTTTTTCATTGGATAAAAACAATACGAGAGAGGAAATGCAACACAGAGTCGTATCAATTGTTGATCGACTCAACAATAATGAAAGGGGTGAATACTCGGTGAATACAGGTGGTGGATGAAGAATACAAATATATGTATTCATGAAAGAAAAAAAACAAGCTCTATCGCACTATTATTACACTATTTACGCACTAAGCCAAAAAAAACAACGACAAAATATAAGTTGAAATTATACAAAAAATTATACGTACTGTGCACATGGGGTATTTCACACCCCAGAATTTCGAAACGTTAACTTCTCACCACTGCCAAGAGCAGCGTAAAACCGGGCTGGCAAAACTATGTATAGAATCTTGAAGTGTTATTCCTAGACTATATGTAGATAACAGCACAGGTCCCGATTTGCATTGTACGTATTAAAATAACGCGTATGAAAATACACTGGGGTATCTCCTGCCCCCGGTGCACAATAAAGGTTAACTTTCTAATTTTTGAGTATTACAAATATATAAAATAGAATTCTGAAGATTATCAAATTTTGCATTTTAATCATTATTTTCTGCAAATAAAAAATATAAAAATATAATTACAATTATGTTAATTTTATTAACATTTCTCTTAATATTTCTCAATGTTCTAAAAGTTTTGTGATCTACATCTTTTATTTTAGTTTCGACCCTCCTAGGTTGTGTCTTAGTTTTAATATTTGGTTTAATGTAAGCTAATTGGTCCTCTCTTAAAATTAGAGGTTCCTCTTTACTATTGTTCTGTACCTAAATTTTGTTCGCAAACCGAGAATTGAGAGTAGAATAACCGCAAATTTTTAGTAGTGGTAGATTGTGTGTATATTAGTGGCCACGTGAGTGTTCTTTATTTTTTTATGAAATTGACGTCATTTAATTTTTTTCTGCCTATCAAAAGTGCTTGTATGCTAAAAATCATTAAACAACCGAAAATATTTTATTTATATGTTTTTATTAATAACAAATACGAAAAATAATTTATCCTTTAACTAAACAAAAAAAAAATGTTACTCCATAATCAAAAACAACAACAAATCAAGTCTCTCAAAAATTATTTTGTTTGTAGAATGACAAATCTCAACTCAAAAGCAAGAGAGAAGTATAAAACACGAGAAGAGAAATGAACGTAAGCACCAAAAAATACAACCGATTCACCCGATTTAATTATTTTTGATGCTTAGTGTCCTAAAAAACGCACAAATACAACAAACAAAAATAATACAACACAACCACAAAAATGCATACTATACATCGTGTACGAATACAAAATTCTCAATTCTCGTGTCTCGGTTTGCGAACAAAATTTGATGTTTCATCCAATTTATTGCTTCTCCTAAATTAACCTTTACTTGATTAATAATAGTAGGTACTTGCTTGAACTTATATTTCTTTCGGGATCATTAGGCAGTTTTGATTAAAAATGACTTCGTCGGTATAAAACCGGTTGAAGAATGTATCGAATTATTGTACAATGCTACCGAAAGTTTAATTGCATCTGGAATACTATCATAGAATTTGGGAATTTGTATCGATTAGTATATTAAACATTTCTATTATTGTTGAATGTGTCTTTTCAATTTGGCCATTGGATTCTGATGATGATGATACGTATTCCAATTTTATGTTTTATTTCCTTAAATATTCTTTAAATTGCAACGACTGGAAGGCTGTCTCATGATCTGAGAGAAAGATTTTGAGAAATCGCGAACTGGGTGAAATACTTCCGTTAAGGCATTGGTTGTGTCTAGAAGGTTTTTGGTTTCGATCGGAATTTGTAGATATTTGGAGAATCTATTCTCCGAAAAATTCTCTCGAAATTCTTCTTGAATAGTTTGGTAAAGTTTCCTGGTACTAGGATTTTTTAAGGAAGTTAGTTATTTCTTCTTTTTGAAAAGATTCCTTTGAAATTATGATTATTTTAAACTTAGGAATATATCCTCCAGAATTACTGTATCTGGATTTGAGATCTTAAAAATTAGTTGGTTCCTATAGTAGTTTATAGGGCGGTCGGAAAAATGGATGTAATGCTGGTAGTGATCGGACGCATCTGCAAAGTGGATAGTCTCTATCCTTTTCGGAGCGGTTTCTTGTTGTTCTTCCAGTTTCGCTTGAAATTTTATTTATCTCTTCGTTGAAATTTAGTTCGTTATTTTCTGTTGGAATCGTACTCAGGGCGTCTGCCACTGCATTTGCTCTTCCTTCTTTGTAGATTGCATCAAAATCATAATTCTCCAATTCAAGTATTCACCTCAGAATTTTCGAATTCTTTTCTGATGATTTTATAAAGGTTAAGGGCTTATGGGCATATTATATTATGGGCATATTATATAATGGGCATAGTTTATTTCTGTAGAGTTTATGGTGCGTGAAGCGAATGCGGTAAGCCTGTCATCGTTATTTTGAATCTGAGGTAGGACTGCACCTAGAGCGAAAGCTGATGCATCCGTTGTTAAAATGAATTGTTTGGTGAAATCTGGGTATGCTAATATCTGATCACAGGCCAGAATTCTTTACAAGATCTCCAAGTCTTTAATGTACTCGATGTCCCTAATATTGATAATTGAGTCTTTCTTAAGATATTTGAACATTGGTTTTGTAATTTTAGAATAATTCTTAATAAATCTTAATAATTCGTAATGATTTTTTTGATTTCTTTGGGATTTTTAGGTAGTGACCAGTCCAAAATTGTTTATATATTGTCTGTATTTGGTCTAACGTCGTCCTCTATTTATCTAGTTGTATTTTCAGATTAAAATGTGACAATATCGTGAGTACCTTATTAAGATTATGTATGTGGTTCTCCAAGTTATTTCCCACTACAACTATATCACCTAAGTATACGTGACATATATCCCCAATTAGATCTTTTAGGACATTGTTCATTGCACTTTCGAATATGGCAGGACCATTTTTAGGACGAAAGGCATTCTGTTGCCATTTTTTCCTGTAACTTTTCATCCATTGGGATTTGATGAATACCAGGTTTCAAATCCAAAGTTGAAAAGTATACTGATTTACCCAGGGGTTCTAGGAGTTCTTCTATTTGTGGATGTTTGCCGTCTACCATCTTTTCATTCAATTTATGATAGTCAATCACAACTCTGACCTTCCTTTTTTCGGAGGCATCCGATTTTTTTGGGACAACCCAATTTGGGGAAGAATAAAGACTTTTAGAGTTGCCGATTATACCGCTTTCTAACATTTCCTGTCTTTATTCCTCCAAATCTGTTTTGAAGTGATGTGGATAACGTAATGTTTCGGTGAATACAGGCTTTTTGTACTCTGTAATGTTTGGTTATTGTTGTTGATGACAGTTTTTCTTTCTGTTTCGACAGTACTATTTGGTTTTTAAAGAACTCTCGTAGTTAGGCATGGATGTGTAGAGTTGGACGTGGTTTTGGGATTGATTTAAGTGCTTGGTTGCAGTTGAATTTTGAACTACAGCTGAGTTTTAGTTAAGTTGGCGTTGAGATGGGATTGAGTTAAGTAGGAGTCAGCGGTTAACCTTGAAAATTATTTGGGGTTATATTGAGGGCTTAGTTGGAAGCTACCGTCAGTTATTTTGGTCATGCTGATTCGGTGATTGAGTAAGTTGTTTAGTTGAGGGTTCAATTGTTGGTCCAGTTGGAGTTGATTAGGGTTGGCTTGGGGTTGAGTGTATCAAACATCCGTTCAGTCGACTTGTTCTGCTTTGAGTTCATGTAAGCATGTACATAGTTTTTCGAACCGTGTTGATTTGAAGATTGAATTTGACATGCAGTTGAGGGTTGAGTTGTTGTCGAGTAGGGTGTTTAATTGAGGTTAAGCGATTGGATTTAGTAGTAATTTATTTTAGGGTTGAGTCGGGGATTGAGGTGGTGATTAGATTAAGTTGAGTTGTTGTACGCATTTAGTTTTCAAACCGTGTGGATTCACAGTAAAAAATTTCCATTGAAAATTACTAGAATTTTCAAGTGGGCAAATTTGCCGACACTTTTCACGTAAAATAACATTACTTGTGAAAAATACATAATCATGTAATACTCAATTTATTGAACCACAAATTTAACAGAAAAGTCTTGTACCAATTTACGTGAAAAAAATTGTAATTTACCAAGAATTTAAATTTATTACGAGAAGACATCTGCATTGTTTTGCATTAAAAAAATGTTTATTTTACATAATAGTAGTATTTATACTTCATAAATCACCTAAAAATTTACATGAATTATTGGGTAAATTTAATAAATCCACTGAAAGGAATTAAATGCAGGATAAAATTTTTCGTTTAAAGTATTTTCTGGATATGCATTTTTATTGAATTTTCTCGTGAAAACATTAAACATAAAATTTTAATTATTCAAATAAAAATCAATTTTTTCTTTAGTTTTTTGTTTTTGTAATTATTTTTCAGTCAAATGATAATTCTTACATTTACAAGTATAATCTTCAATTTGTTTACTTAAATGTTAATTAAATTCTTAAAAATTAAATTAAATTATCATAGTATTTTTTAGATTTAAATTTATTATTTTCAATTCAATTATCACAGTTTATATCTTAACTGTTTAAAGGCATCTTAAATTGATCAGATAATTTTTTACGTGTAAATCAACAACCAAATATCGATATTTTGTGTTTGTTTCCCGTATAAAAATTGATCCAAGCCGAACCATAGTTTGTCACGGCAATTATTTCAATTCATAATAATTTTTAAAAATGCTGTAATATATTAAAATTATTGATACATTTCTTTAAAAAAATGTGTCCCTTATTATAGAAAAAATAAATAAATAATACATTTATTTTAATTTCAATTTGGAAAAATAATTGAAATGTAATTCATTTTTCGCTTCGAACCAGCGAATATAATATCTAAATTTGTTTTATATAAATCATTTATCAATTAGGTACATTATTTCAATTATTGATAAATTTAAAAAAATTCTTATAGAATAAATTATTGTAATATTTTTTTTAACAAATTAATAACCTTTGCTTTATAATTCATCTTATTCTTTTTCGAGCGAGCGAAGTTGACTTCTATATCAAAAAATGCTTTTTGTACCACTTCTAGCGACTGGGACAGCTCGATTGGATATTGTATATTAAATACAAAATAGGCAGCCATTGTTATAAGCACTGCAGTCTTGATACAACTGCATTTTATGTCCAATAAGATTCCCTCAACAAAAAAATGAATTATTTGATTATTTTCTGCTTGATCTGTAATTAAATTAATTGGATTATAAAACGATTATTTGGATTTATGATTAATATTTTAAAAATGTTTACTAACTTTTTAAATAAAAAACACAAAGTTTCAACGATATATTTTGTCATTCACGAAATTGTATAAATTTTGCCATTGAGAACGACGGAATATACCGTCAAAACATGTAGTTTTTTATTATTTTAAATTTAATGAAATATTATTAAAATATTAAGCTAAAATCCAGATAATCATTGTATTATTATAAGAAGCTTATAAATAATTTAAATATATTTGTTATATTTCATGTGAATGTTTTACCAAAATTTTACTTAATTACCAATTACAGCAAAGAATGGTGTACCTTCGAATTTTATTTCATTTAATGACGTCCCAAACTGAAAAATGATCACAAGTTTATTCATCATTTAATTAATAATTTACGAGAATAGAATTACTCACAGGATATTTTTTAAAGAGTAGATCTGACTTTTCCTTAAAATGTGTAATTATAATTAATAATACTTTCAGATCTTCGTCGACTTTTTGAATAGATGTATTTTTAAGTTTGTCGCCAAGTTTTATAATGATACTTTTAATAGAGTTCCATTTGTCAATAAATAATAGTTCTTTTATGTCCATGAGCTCATAAAAATGACATAATAAAAATTTTTCCTTTAACAAATGAGGCCATTGTTCTTTTATATGATTGATCGTAGGATTTTCATTTAAAAATTTCCTTTGATGTGTAAACGTTTCTTTAAAATAAGCCTCTTCAATCGCAATATCCAAATTATGTCCATAGTTGTCTTTTAGCCATAGTTGTTTTGTGCTAGCTTCATGGTCTGTTATTTGGTTTTCTGATTTTTCGAAAAAATTAGGCACGCCGTCCGACAAATTAGATTTTCTTTTCAACACCTTCGTTCCGCTCTCCGACAATCTATTAAGATAATTGTTATGGTTACATAATTTCGTGGCCAGTGTGATTGGTTCGTCGCAAATCAGATTACCGGTACTATCAACAACGGATAAGCTTTTTGGATATAACTTTATAAACCGAGCAGACATGGCTCGGAAAACTTTTTGCGGAATATACAACGATTTGCGCCGCATGTCATTTACGATACAATGGATAAAGTCAGAGTATAAATGTCCCAGTTCTTTTTCTTGATTAAGCAATTCAATTATTTCTTCCGACATTTTGTTGATAGGAAACTCATAACTCGCGAAAAGCTTTTCAGCTTGTTTTGTGCCAATATCTGATTTGCAAAAAAAAATCCGAACTGACGGCCGTAATTTGGCCACTCGACAAAGATTTCGTTGAGCTTAAAGGACTATCTGGTGATTGAATCTCCGTTGCACAAGCAATATTGCCTTGTATCCATGTAACTACATTGTTTGAATTTACATTTGAAAATTGATTGGTAGAAAGGTTATCCTCGCAAACATATTGTTGATGCTCATTACTTAATAATGCAGATGATGAATTTGATGGTGATGGTACCCAGGGAGACGTATTTTCAAGTAGCTGGAAAACTTCATTCTTCTGAATAAAATATTCCAGAACATCGATGTCATCCACCTCTGTCCCATCAGACTCGCACACCAGTTTTGATCCTTGGATACCTGCATCATTTGCTAAAATAAAATTATATAACAATTGAAAAGTAATAAATCTAAGGATAAAATAGTAATAAATTTAAGGATAAAATAACTAACCTTTTTTTATTAAGCTCTCAATTGAGCTACCAAAATAACTTTTTTTTACTAGGCGATCCCGGTCCCATATTTTGACAAAAAGTCGTTGTTGAGATGACATATTGATCCAAAGTCTTTTATATGTAATTAAATCAGTAAATTTTCATTAGTTTTATAAATATTAATTTAGTTTCTTCAAAAAAGAACATACCAATAAATTGGTACAGCTGATTGTAATGTGGCATAATTTGTTGGTCCAACGTTAAAAGGAATAAAGGGGAAAGGGGAGGAAACATTCTTTATGGAAATGATATTTAGCAAATCATCACTGTCTGTAATTTCAAATATTCCGAGTTTATAATTAAACATCATTCGAAAATAATTTCCTATGTATGCTACTTCAGATGCTGTCGAATCAACTAATATAGTTTTTATTGTAAAGCAAGTAACATATCCGTTGTCAATATTAGAAATTGCTAAAGCTTGCCCAGTAAAATATTCTATATTTTTATGTGTGAATCTCTTTGTTTGATAAATAAACATTTGTGGAATTGAAATTGAAAAGTTTTCAGATTCTAGCCTGTTTAATTTTTGTTTTGTAATACAAAACCGTTTTCCGGTTAGAGATAATTGGAGCATTTGGTGCCTCTCGGCAAATGTTTTTAATAAGTTAGTATAATTTCTCGATTTTAATGCAATTTGTTTGAAATATTGGTGTTTACTTTCGAAACGAACCGTCGAAAATTTAATTAAAGGACCGAATAGCTTTATTAGTTCAGGGTAATGCTGTAAGTAATGATGCTTGGGCCTAAGTGGCACACTCGGAAAAAGCAATATCCGCAATTCAAGATATCTATTAATCAGACCCTCTAGAATATGAACCTGAGTAAGTGTGATTATATGTGATGAAACAATCTGAGATATTTGTAGAAGGTGAGTAACCATTTCTAAAACACTGTCGTTAGGATCTATAATTTTTTGAATTATCGCTAGTGGTAATAATATAAGGAAATAGTAGTTTTGAAGTGCATGACCACCTAGTTTTTTATTATTATAACTAAATTCAGGGAAACTCACATTATATTTTAAAATTTTTTGCAGATGGTATAAATGAAGATTTAGATAATCATAAGAAAACCAGTGATTATTAACAAAATAATGAATAGCTAAACAAATATCAAATGCTATCACACCTTCATACAAATCATGAGCGATGCATGGTGGGAGCCCAGGATTGCTGACATGGAAATACTGCAATTTATTGAAACAAGAGTTTCCTTTAATTCCATGAAAACTAATTTGTGACCCTAAATTTTCGACGTCTGCATTATAAGAAGCAGGAGATCTTAATTGGCTTCTTGTGCGAAAATTTTCTTTAAATTCTTTCAGAGTTATTTGACAAAATCTGCAAAAATATTCCGATTTACTAAAGTTTTCTAAAAAACTCCCTATCTGATGTGCACCTAAGTTGTCTGCGCAAATTGCAATAAGAGAACCTTTAACATTTTCCATTTTCGAATCAAAAACAATACCCGTTGTTTCCAGTTTCTTTAGATCTAATAGTATTATTTCACAAATTTTATTAAACCCGAAAGTTTTTATATGTGATTCAGTGCAAAGCAAAGCCAGCATTATATTGTTAATTTTAGATCTATTGTGGACATTTAAATTACCGATCATAAAATAAATCGCTATGACCTTGTGTTTCGATCTAGCTGATCCTAATGGGTTACATGCTTCGAATGCATCAGTATAAAATATAAGTTCTATACGCTTTTGGTGATAAAAAAATGTATTGCTTTTGTATAAAAGTCCATCTGTGTAATCACAAAATTTAGAATAATTTGTTTGTTGTTTGGTATTAAATTGTAATACAATTTCGGGTTCTTGAAATAATTGTCTAAGTGTACCAATTATAGGGATATAATAATAAAAACATGATTTATGATAATAATTAACCCCCAAGAAAATTTTAATTGGTTTGATGTAAGAATCAGATGATTGTTTTTGATTTCGTTTATAAGCCGATAATGAGTTTTGAGAAATTAAACTAAGATTTGGTAAAATTTCTGCTAAAACTTCACGTTTTAATTCTGTGTGTACTACATGATGATTGAACACATTTTCATGATAGTAAATCTGAAGAATGTGAAAAATGATTCGCGAAAATGGAAATTATTCTTTCAGGAACATTATGCTCACACTTTAATTTAATCAAGAAATTATCGGTAACACTTTTAACATCAATTTTATGGGTTGAGCTAGCTGTGCATTCAACAAATGCCTTTGAGGTGTTTCTAGGTGCATTATTATTAAATGTGTAACTTGCTAGTTGTCTTTGTGTCTGGCAGGAGCTCAGTTCGACATGATCGTTATTCTTTTTGTATGACTTGAATCTGATTTTGTGAAAACTGTTGATGTGGTTTCTGATAGTTTTCTCATTTGTATACAGTTTCGTACACCCACTAATTGGACAAATAACTTTTTGAGCTTGAGACAAACGCAAATGTTTAATTAAATGTCGTAATAATTTTTCTGTGACAGAACATTTATAAATACAATCTTTCATTTGACATTTAAATTTTACATCATTTTGTTTTAATTCGTTGGTAATCTTATGATGATTTCGATAATAATGGGACGAAAAACTAATAAACTTGGAATACACTCGATTACAATTGTTAAATATGCATTTATATACAGAATTTCTATCGTTTTTGTGGGATTTAAGATGGCGAATATATTTTTCTTTTTCATCACATGTTTCGTTACAATTGCCACAGATGAACATTTTCTTCCTATGAATACTTTTATTTTGGCAATACGACACGAACAAACAAATTTATCACACTGCAATAATCTGCAATTCAATTTAAATTCGAAAGAATATCAACATTATCATGTCAAAAAAATGCACTCCAAATGGAATTAATAAATAGTTATTTTGTGTTGTTAAACTTACTTAAACTAATGTATTTGTACTATAATGGCATATACTTACTTTAATGTTGAAATTATTAGTTCCTTATTTAATGAACTAAATACATATAACGCACTATTATTTGTCAATTTATATTACTGTACAACCAAGAGGCACAATTAATTACCACTCTCTTTAAAAACTCGATAAAAACTAACACGATGTAACAAGATTTTTTTTGTTATTTGCTTTGTTACAATAAATTACGGTACTCGGTAAATTTTACATGAAATATCTCTCAAATTTAACGAGGTGAGGAAAAATTAAAAAATAGTATGTAATTTTCCGTTTTTATTCTGTAAATTTTAAATTCTAGTTGAAAAATACGGGAATAATAATTTTTACATACAAATGCAGGTAAAAATGCTAATATTAGTAATTTTTCCAGTTATAATGTAAATTTACACTATAAAATTAACAAATTTTTTATTGAAAATTCAATTTTTTTTTTACTGTGTTGAGGATTTCAGTTGAATGTTCAGTTTAGCATCGAGGTAAAAGTTTAATTGGTGGGTTAAGTGGGTTGGGTTGCGGTTGAGTTAGGATTGAATATTTTTTGAGTTGAAATTAAGTTTCAATTGAATAAGGGGTTCGGTTGGGTATTAATTTGAAGTACTATTTAGGGTTTAGTGGGAAGTTAGATTTAGTTAAGTTCATACACGAATGTAGTTTTCGAATCGAGTTGATTTCAGGAATGTGTAGGCTGTTGAGTCTGTAGTTCAGTGAAGGTTTCAGATTAAGTACGAGTTAAGTGCAGTTAAAGTTTACTTAGCTGCGGTGAGGTTAAGTAAGGGGTTCCGTTGGGGAATTATTTGGAAATTGTGTAGCCAAAAGTGTGTACTAGTGATCGTATTGTTCTTCATAAAAAAAACACACACACTTCTTTTCCACAAAAACTTATAATTTTATTTTTAAGTATTTTTACTTTAACTTTATTTATTTAATTTTCCACATGAAAATTTAACATTTTATTAAAAAAAATAAATTACGAATTACAAAATATAATCGATCCAATCGGACGTAATTGTTGTTTTGACATAACTTTTTTCTCTCTCTTCTTCTACCTCGTCCTCTGATGGATTTTTTATTAAATTCAATTTTACATCAGGGGTGTACAAATTCAAAACACAAATAATAATAATTTACTACAATCTCCCCCTCAGAGCATCTCCATCGTCCAGATGATAATTCTGGACTAATGCTTCGTTGAGTTGTCCGATGGCTTATCATTATAAGGAGTTAGCTGCGACATATGATATCGACCAATTATGGTACTATTCTGATCGAGCGCTTGTACTTCAAAACTGCTAGATGAAATATCTTTAGAAATTTTGTAGGGCCCATTTCGCCTTGGGGCGAACTTTTTTGTAATCCCCTATTCCGCATCACTGTGAGTATAAGATGTCACGAGAACAAGATCTCCTAACTTGTATGGGCGTTGTCGAATTCGCTTATTATCATAGTCAGCTTTTCGACGATTTTGTGAAAGTTCATGCTGGTCTCGAGCATCCTGAACATGTCGCTGTATATTTTGTAAATACGGCGTTATTTATGGAATAAAGTTCTCCGTATCCGAAATAGAAATTGATAAAGTATTTTCTGGGTTTGTTCTAATACCGTGTTGATCAATAATATGACTCAAAAATTTAATGCTATCGCGAAAAAATGAGCACTTCTCTCGATTAACGCGCAAATTAAAATGTTTCAATCGGTCGAATACCATTCCTAAATCAATCAGATGGTGCTCAAATGACTGTATGCGAACATTGTAACATTTTGTAAACGTGATTTTAACCAGTCAACTAATCGCTGGAACCTTGCGGGAGCACTTTTAAGGCCGAAACCCTTCCTATTGAATCTAAATGGACCAAACGAACATACAAACGCGGTTTTGTCTCAGCCTTCTAAATGTACCGGAACTTGCCAATATCCCGCATGTAAATTTAAGGTTGTTATATATATGGTTTTGTTTGCTAAATGTTGTAACTGGTCAATACGAGGCATGGGATATTTCTCCGACACAGTTATGGCATTGAGCCTACGATAATCATCACATACTCTATATGATCTGTTTGGCTTTTTCACCATTACTACTGGCGCAGCCCACGGTGATTCGCACTCTTCTATTATTCCGTCTCTGAGCATTTTGTCAATTTCTTGCCGAAGACTTTCCCGTTTTTGAAGATGAATTGCAGCAAATGTCGGGTCTCCCCTAGTGCAAAGATTTCCTCGTGCTGTGTCAGAAATGTGTTCACCTCGCTTTTCTCAATTTGACTTAAAGTAGGTCCCTCATCTATTCTTAATAAATTTATTGATGACATATCCAAAATAAACGGATATTTAATAATAAATTTCACTTTCGTAATTGATTGCAAATCAATCCCCAGTAGAGTCTTATTATTGACTACATTAGGTAAAACAATGAACGTAGTGGGAATGATTTTCCCAACCAACTTAACCTCTACGGTCGTATATAAAATGTTCTCCAATTTTTGAGAACCATCAGCCAATACATCTGATAGCTGTTTGGAGATAAATTGTTGTCCCTTTTTAACCAACAATTTGTATACAAAGCTGGTGAAGCAATGCTCATTTGTGCGGCGGTATCAACAATACCTGTTCCGCTAGAACCAGGAATTATATTAAATATGGGTCGACAAATAGGTTTTAAAATGTGTGTTTAATTTTCTGATATTGAAAATGAGCTATCCACCGCTACACAATAAAACTCGGCGCTCAATGGATCAATAAAATTAATGGAAGAAGCTGTTGTTTTAGGCTGAGTAGATTGATTCAGATTACATCTTGGACAATTACTTTTTACATACCCCAGCAATCCGCACGTAAACACTTTAATTCATTTTTCTCCATATTATGTCTATTTTTTAACCATTCCAGTTTGTGATCCTCCGACCCTGAGATTTATTTTTCCGACAGTCTTGTCGAGAGGATTTGCAAAATTTCCCGGTAAATTTTAAATGGTTTTTTCTCTTTCCCATAAACTTAAATCGATAAATCGACGGCATCATTGTAACTAACCACGGTTGCCTTGATCCCTTCCCACCAAGTGGCGGCGCAGCCTTCAAGCAGCATTGGGAAACCTTTTAATGCAGTTTCTGCAGAAATATCTTTGCAATATTTGTAAATCTACACGCTTCTACACTTGTGGCTTTTGTTCCATTAAACCTGGAAGTACAATCCGCAATACTTCCACTTACTACTTGTCGTATAGGAGTAGCCTTTCCGTCACCTTTTTGAATAGATGATAACAATTTCTGGAATTGCTCATCAGTCATTTGAATTGGGGCCTTAGCCATTTTCTGATTTGGACTCTTTTTGATAAAATACCAAAAAATCTGAATCAAATACTCGACCGAGAAACAATACCCGATCAACATAAGTTTAACTAATTTCTTTGAAAATGCAAGATTTGTTTTTTTTTACAATTTTGTTTAAACTTGTTGTCTTAAAACGAGCTTTGCTGATTTGAAACTAGGCCATGTTGGTTCTATCTAGTCGACGATTCGATTTTTATCGAAAATTAATAATCAATGACCTAATCCAGTTTGACTAATGCTACTTTGTTAATGTAGAATGTTTAATGGTGCAACAAAATCCTCAGACAACTCGCAAACGACATTTACATCCTCATAGAGTAACTGTATGTTGCGCAATTTGGCCAAAAAGTGTCACTAGTCCACATTTTGTAAGAATTCTGTTGAATATGCTGTTATGATAACTGGCGAGTGGTTTAGAGAAATGATGCAAGACTTCTTCATGGTTTCTTCACTCTACTGATTTGAGCGTATTCGACTTATTACTATGGTTGTTATTGAAGGAGTCGACACTAACAAGTGTAGCATTACTGTACAATCAAATTTATGAAATTACAGCGCATATATGATGCAAATTATCGCTGAAAGCGTATTTATTTATGCCGCTGCTAGAGGCCGTAATTTGAGCGACATTATATTTCGAGCATACACATAGTTTCGAAGTCGATAACAGATTTTTGATTTGAATCAAACATTTTTAATAAGATTCATTTGAAGATCTTTGTATATTTATAATGGATAATGAAACAGAGACCAACCAGAATTAACGACATTTTTAATGTTGGCTCCTATAAATCTTCAATAATCTTTCAAATGTGTCCAAAGCTCAATACAATTACAACCAGCCTAAAAACATTTTTATTTAGAATATATTTGATGTCTACGTTTAACCTAAATTTATTGTTTTAATCTTTCTAAAAATCTACAGTTGTACCGCATGGACAACGGATCCGACTGCCTTTCTTATAATTTTGATGATTTATGTAAAAAACTGAAATATCTAAATATTATTTTTATTTTTATTTTATTTTTATTTTTATTTTTATTTTTATTTTTATTTTTATTTTTATTTTTATTTTTATTTTTATTTTTATTTTTATTTTTATTTTTATTTTTATTTTTATTTTTATTTTTATTTTTATTTTTATTTTTATTTTTATTTTTATTTTTATTTTTATTTTTATTTTTATTTTTATTTTTATTTTTATTTTTATTTTTATTTTTATTTTTATTTTTATTTTTATTTTTATTTTTATTTTTATTTTTATTTTTATTTTTATTTTTATTTTTATTTTTATTTTTATTTTTATTTTTATTTTTATTTTTATTTTTATTTTTATTTTTATCTTTAATTTTAGTTTCAATGCAATTCTGTAGCATTTGAAAATGTCCTCATGGGACGAAATATCATGTTTTTGTAATTTTAATTTTTTAATTTAATAATTTTGTAATAAAACTGTTAAAATTAAAGAATTTGTGTTTGTTGGATTAGTACAATTAACTGTCCCACTCATAATTATCAATATCTAAAAGGCCTTAGGAACTATGTACGAAAATCTAACTCTATAACTGTAGTTGCTTAGTGTATTTATCAATCTGATCACCAGTCACCACCTCCGTTTCATTAGTTCAAATAAGCAATTAAGTTGATTATCTAGAGTGAATATCGAATTCGGTTAAAAAATTGACAACCAAATATGTATGAGCCCCTCAACAATTTTGAAGCATTTGGTGTACTTTAACTAGCACGTAGCACCATAGTGAAAGGTATAAGTAAACTCCCGATTAATGATTACAAAGACCGTAGAGACTAAAGCGATTTTTTTAGCTTCAGTTAAAAATAAAATTGTTCTTTGTTTATAGCACGTATGACACGAATGGTGAAGTTACCAAGAAATATGATTTGAAATGTTACATTGTGAGTGAGTGCTCCATAAAATTAGATGTTGTAACATAATTTTATGGTGTATATTTTAAAATTAATTATTATGCTTTATCAGTGTCTTGAGATAGTGTAATTAACTTATTTGAACCGTTACCGCACAGGTCTATTTAGAAAGGGGAAAAGTCCACTAATTGCCACACGCCTATAAAAACACTCAATTTCCGTATATACATACTTTGTATCGTTTTCTATATTTATGATTTATGACCTGAATTGATGAAATTTGGTGAACTATCACTTAGACATTTACTTAATTTTTAATATATGAATAAGTTCTATTCAAGTAATTTGTTGTTAACTACATTTAATTAAATATACACAATGTGCATGTACAACTTAAAAATCTTAAGATGACAGGTAGAATTGATTCGCAGCTAACTTAACACAAAGATGCTGTATTATTTCTTTTTTGTAAATATTAATCTGTACGTTCACTTTCACTGAACCACATCAACCAGAAGCTTAATTAATTTTAGTACATTCTCTTTTTACAGATTTAATTCTGTACTAAAATCAATTATTACCGAGTGCCTATGCGTTTACTCGTACCTATATGAAAGACACCATATTCATACTCAGATAATAAAATAATTCGCGACTTAAAATTATAAATCGCGCACAAACAATAAACAATAATAATTACATGTTTTATTAAATAAAATTGTCTTCAATTTAAATTACAAATGGTAATTATTTTCTTTGTAATTTTTGTGTGCTTTCTCCTTCATCATAATGGCATTCAATCATAAAATTTATTTTTCTTGTAAACACACAACAAATTATTGTACAAATTTATCATATTTTCATCGTACTTATGTTGATTGTTTTAGATCAAAATGATTTATTTATAGGAGCGTTTGATCACGATCTACAGATCTGTTAGATTTGATTGTTTGTAAAAAAAATGTTTGTCTAATTTACGATTATTAATTTTTATAATTTTTTGTCTTTTCAGCATCTGGACTAGAAAATACAATACACAATACGTACAAATATTTAAAAAGTACCGGACAAGTAAGTTTCCACTATATATATACATATATACAATGATCTGCGCCCATATTTTGATTGATATTGATGTCAAATTAAATTATGCACTGGGCTGTAACACAATATTTAATTAAAAACGCAAATAAATTTTTATAGATTTTCTAAAATGCTAACGGCTAAACAACAAATATAAATTTCATTGTGAAATATGACAATTATTATAGAGTGTGGAGGTAACACTATCGTAAAATATATTACACATTTGCTAAATCAATTAGTAGAATTCTAACAACAGTTTTAAAAATCATTTCAGTATTGTGTGTAGAGTAGTAAAATTTACATTTACAATTTAATTATTAGCAAACAAAATTTAAAATTGATGTTATTGTTAAAAATTTAAAAATTTGTTGGTCAATTTATTGCGCCGTGTATAGGTGTGATGCAAGGTATCATAACAAAAACTAGAGATGATCACATCACGATGATTAAGTACGGATTTTTTGGGTATCGTCTCACGAACATTTCAGAATAATTTTTATTGAATTCTGGTGGTATATGATTTGGGATAAATGCGTTCATTGTTTTAATTTGTTTTAGGCACTCATATATTTATAAATGTTTAGTAATAGACATTTTATAAATATTTCTCTCATTTCATGATGGATGCTAATTGATTGTAAACAATTTAGCAATATTCGTTACAATCAATAATTGACCCAGATTGTAAATAACTTGAAATATTAACATCTAAAGAAATATACAGTTTCATTCTTGTGGGTGGTACTACCAGTTTCAAATATTTGCGTCATTTGTAGATTGAAATCTAATTAATTTAGTCTAAATATTTCGTTTTGCAGTGATGGATTTCAGTTGAGCATATTGAAACGGTATGGTTCACTATAGATATTTGTTAAATGTTTGGCTATAAGGAAATTACGTAACAGCTTATGTGATTGGATTGTGTAGAAGTAAAAGGCTCTCAATCTGACAACCAAATCTCTCATTTTATGAATATCAAATTATCGCTAAATTAATTATTTTTAAATACGTAAGTATTACACGATTAGTGTTTGTTGTTAAACACCTGTCCTAGTTGCATATTTTGTTTGATTCTGTCCAATGATATGAGAAGAGATCAGTGTTGTGCCGCGTAGTCTACATGAAGTAATTAATTAATTGTCTAGTCATGTAGATAATGTATGTAGACAATTCAAAATATGGCGTAGATAATGTAGACAATGCGTCGGCAACTTCCAACAGCAGGACATTTTAAGATCGAGTATGCCATCTTTTAATTTTAAAAATATTTGCTTGTTTTATTCGGAAGAAATTGAGCAGATTGACATGACGAATATGGGTAGGCAAAAGCAAGCAAGTGATATTAACGTATAGTTAATCAAATCTTGCCACAAAATGCAAGATATCATCCTCAATGCTAATGCAAATTTAGTGGAAACTACATGAGGTTTTCATCGGGAACGAAAATTTGTAGACTTGCATTTGAAGCCTTGTAAGAGTTTAGTAGTAAAACAAAGAATTCATCCCTGCAATGATGTGGATTTGTACGTAAATACTATCTTAGAGATATGCTGCTAAATTTGATAACTACTAATATTTAGCAAAACAATAATTATATTTTTTGGTGGCAAGCTACCCCCGAATTCCTAATTCTAAACAAGGCCCGAAACAAATGCAATTCAATGAAAGACGAGCGTATAAGAATTGTTAAGACAGCAACATCATACATTAAAGAAGGCGTCCAGTTCCAAATTTACAAACATTTGATGAACTATTAAATGGCGGTGAAGAATTTGTACTAGAGATATTGGAAATATTTACGAATTAACAACATAAACATAGGCAACAAAATGCATCCTCATTAACAAAGGAGAGCAACATGAAAATCTTCATTAATTCATGGTTTATAACTTTAATCAGTTGCAGACCGAAACTGTTTATATCATCAGTACAATTTGGATTATCGCTTCATCTTTATTGTAAAGTATAGATTCTAGGCATGTCATTGATTTATTGAATTCTATCATCATACAGAGTCCAATCATTCCATTAAATGGCAACAAAATTTACCGAAATACAAGTTGAAAACAAATTGATTCCTATATTTGATAATGCAGATATATACGTACGTATGTATAAAACTTGGACGAATTAGACACATATCAGTTAAATTTTATGTTAAAAGATACCACTGTTCGTGTTCAATAGCAGTGACATATCTGAAGTTATTATACGCCTTAGAAGGATTCCATTTTCTATTGTTATATCTATCTTGGCACAATTGGATGTTTAATGAAAGCAAGCGGATTATTGTAATTATGGGCAACGGCTTATGGAAATGCAACAGTCAAACATATGATAAATGGGCATGCTTTTTCGCGTGATCGCGCACATTTTTTGGACCATTTATATTAGTGATTGTAAATAAGAACCACGCGTGCCAAACTTGGCACGTTTAAAAATTGGTTCAAAATTGTTGAATTTTAAAAATTGTTTTTTGTTGCAGTTATTTTTACGAAAAATGGAAAACACGTTTTAAAATTTTGATACCGGGAAATGGGAAGCCAGGAAATTAATTTGGCCATATAACCATCTTTGGAATAAATATCAAATATTTTCGACAAATACGGGAGTCCGGTATCTTAATTTGATAAATACGGAAGCTCGAAAGAAAATTATTAGTTTTTAAAATGCATTGTTTGATAAAAAAAATGTGGATTTAGTAAAAGTCCAGTTATAACAATATTTTTTTGTTATGTTGTTACACTTGCCCAGAGGTATCTTGACATTTGTAGCGACATTGGATTCTTAGCTTATCGTTGGTTCTGGAAAAGGTTACGCAGTTTTGTGTGTTCAGCAATATGGTTTTTGGACGTATGTGAAGTTATCCCATGGTTTCATCCCAGTAAATGAAAATAACTTGAATCAGGCAACCCTAGAAAATTTAAAGCCATATTAAATATTACATGAAGTTAGCCCAGCCCAGGATATAATTAAAATTAGGCTAAATACTGTTATTACATGTTATCCAATAAAATAAAATTAAATCCGCATACAAAATTAATACCTACAATTTAAATCTTCACCGATATTTTTTATTATTTGCAAGATTTTACCTAGTATCTAAAAATTTATGGATGTTACAACAATTGGTTTATTTTGCCGCAAATAAAAATGTTTCGGATTAGTAATTAGTATTTTTGAGAAGGGGATACCATTAGCTTCATTTAGAAAACAATTTATGAAAATCGTATTTTTCCAAGTGCCCGAAATATAGCCATGGGCCGAGAAGTTTCATTCATTGTTATATTTCAGTTGAAATTTTCTACTGGTTCGTCGAAATTTTCAAAATAAATTTTAAATCTAACTCTTTCATTACCATTAGTTTGGTAATTCTAGAAATGCCCGTTCTCGGCCAATTTATTAATTGCTATTTTGAGCCATTCCGCCTCGTGAAAGCTGTAATAACGGAATTTTTTGTTTTTTTGTAATTTTTTTGTGTTTTTTGTACTTTTTGTAATTTTTTTTCACTGAAAATAATTTCATTTTATTTAATTCAATATTTATAATACTATTTAAAAATTATAACCAAATCGTTTCTAATTTTCATAAACAAGTGGGATTGCCTTACATAGATTAGATGATCTATTTTGGACGACCATTTCATTTAAGTCATCATATACTTTCCAGAATCCATTTCGATAGCAATAACTCACATAGTGAGAACTATTTGGAATAAAGTTCACGAATGAATTTATTTTATAATTTTTACTAAAATTTTTAATATTAACAGCATATTTGTGACTGCAATAGTTATTGTGGGGTTAAGCATAGACTCAACATATAAAAATAGCAAATCGCTCAAGAATACGCTCCGGGAAGCTGACTCATTGTTGCAATTCGTGCATGATATTGCTCTTCCGACATCTTCTTCCTACCAGTTATAAAGATTTAGTAAACCTAACTTTTCTAACTTAAAATGGTCCAAAGGTACATAATTTAATAAATCAATAACTGTGTTATTGCATGCTTCACATTTCTGAACACTTTGTACACTATAAAAACCCAAAGACTTTAACAAAAAGTTTGACACCGTCGTTATATTAAAGGTGCAATCTCGATTTAAGCCATATAATCTGGTTAAGTTGGAAGCTCGAAATTCTTGGGCTAAAGTAATATTTTTAGCCCGTAATGCTTGAATGAGTTTGCTAAAATAATTTTCTACCTCTAGCCTTTCAAAGGCAAATAAATTTAGCACACAGCAAGTAAATGCATCAAATGCACAGGTATAAAAATAGTTTTCCCCCGTGTTGACCACTTATACGAGACATTTCTAGTTTTGGCAAACCAGACGAATATCTGATCGACATATAAAAATGAATGAAACTTCTCAGCCCATGGCTATATTTCGGGCACTTGGATTTGGAACAATACGATTTTCATGAATTGTTTTCTAAATTAAGCTAATGGTATCCCCTTCTCAGAATTACTAATTACTAATCCGAAACATTTTTATTTGCGGCAAAATAAACCAATTGTTGTAACATCCATAAATTTTTAGGTACTAGGTAAAATCTTGCAAATAATAAAAAATATCGGTGAAGATTTAAATTGTAGGTATTAATTTTGTATGCGGATTTAATTTTATTTTATTGGATAATATGTAATTTCAGTATTTAGCCTAATTTTAATTAAATCCTGGGCTGGGCTAACTTCATGTAATATTTAATATGGCTTTAAATTTTCTAGGGTTGCCCGATTCAAGTGTTTTTTCATTTACTGGGATGAAATCCCGCGATAACTTCACATACTTGCTTTTGGAACAGGAAGAAAACGTAAGGACATGGGCAACCTCTCTGAAAGTGATTTGGCAATTGTCCATAACCATTTTGTTCACTTTTTCGACGATGCTATCAGGTTTTGTGGTGCTCGGGCATCCAACGAGCTCGTCATATATTCAACGTCTTTATGGTTGTCTTTGAAATGTTTGTTAGGGAGAAGCTAGATTTGCTCAGAGAGGACTCACCGAATCATCGAACATTTTCAATACAGCCGTGCACTTCATTCCATTCTTAAAGCAATATTCGATTCAAATACTTGTTCCCATTTTTTCCACAAGTAAAAATGACCGAGCACAACGAACCATACCATATACAAACACAAGAGATACCGAAATGATTCAAACCGAGTAGTCACAAGAAACCATCACAAATGTTGCGCTTTTATTGTAATTTTATAAGCCGCAATGACTTAGGTAGTTTTAGTTCAAGATTTATTAACAACCAATTAAAAGGGACGTTTGTGATGGTTTCAGTTAAAAAATGAACAGCCAATTCGAGTTGTTACTAGAGTGACCAGATTAGAAACGTCTATATTTGATGGTAAAAAACCAACAGGAAATAGCTTTACAAAATTGGTTTGGTATTGACGACAATCCACTAGATTTATATTGAAATCTCTTCTAGAAAAGTTTCATAATTCTACCCATCTGCAACTAATTCATTTATCACATGTTGGTTAAGTCAGATACCAAATTTCAATGGAATTGGTGCATAATCGCAGATGTTTCATTTGGGGCAGGGATGGAATTTCTTAAATAAAACGTGGCCAGAATTTAACAAATATTCCGAGATAATGCTAATGATACTTTGATATATAAATACAAACCATAAATCTAAATAATTTTAGCACCAAATGGAACTCGCGCGCTACTCAATCGATTTTAGTGAAATTTTATATATATATCTAAATTATTAAGCCGAGTCTGTATAATTCCTCGTATAAAACAAAATTATTTACGCTATTAGGAGTTCCTTGTGTCTTATCATTTGCGGATTTCTTAAATAAAAAAAGAGCAAAATTCAAGGAATATTGCGGAACACTACAAAATGGGTCTGGGTAGCATGTTTGTTAATGAATTTTAATACAAATTTACATCTAAGGTTGGAAATCCTAAAATAAAATGGGTTCCGGGTACCAATAAATACTGCGGGATACTGCCAATGGTGCTTGCTGCTGATTCTAATATGATAGCACCAAGAAAATATTTTGCAGGCGTTGTATACCCAAGAAAATAAGTTACTCCTATTGCAGCTCAGTTTCACGGATTTGAGTTTAACTTTTGTTATAAATTCGGTGCAGTTATTTCATTGGATTGTTAGCGCCGTCAAAAATCCGCAATAGTTGCATTCATATTTTATACATGAATTGGCTCCAACAGACACCATCATCTTTATTTAATGCTAGTCCTCAACGGAAAGAGAAAAATCAAGCATTGAAACCATATTTAAAATACACATATTACCATCGACAAATTTTCGACAAATTCCAGATTGAAGTAATTTGATGCACTCCGTAATATGGACCATACGAAATATGGCCAATAACTTCAAAAAAATGAGAATTATGTTTTAAAGCATTATGGTAGAAAGATAACGGTATTATTTTGATGGGCTCTAGGCGCACATCACAAACACTGGAAGAGACACCTTTAGGTTAAATAAGTCAAAACTTAGGAAATATCCTGAAATGACCAATATATTTCTAAGATAGTGATATTGCAATATTTCTGTGTTAAATTGTTTTCATACTGATAGTTAACCTCATGAAGCTAACTATTGCAATATTTATTCGGCAGCTCATAAAAATGGCAGAAAATGATAAATACGACTGGCGCATGAAGATGACAAAAATCATAATATCGGAGTACGAGAGCAACGAAATATTATTTAATTATTTGAAGTACATCAACGCAAATCAAATAATTTGAATAAATTTCAATACTGGTTGGATAGACCTATCGTGTTTCTCGGTGTATTGTACACCAAGAAAATATTATGTATTACGCCCAAATATAAAATGCTGATGTTGGACGTCAAAGGGTTACACTAATTTTGTTGTAATGGCCCCGATACGATTTATGGAAAATTCCAATAAATTGAAAACACGCACAATTAATTTCACTGAATTTATAATTACTATTTATTTATATATAATAAATTCACAATTGCATTTGTGCATAAAACGTTATAATTATTTTTTATTATTCTAATTATTCACCACCGTAAGCTTGTAAAAGCAAAAATTAAAATTGGAAAATATTTTAGAAATGACGCCGTGTGTCATTTACTTGGAATCTTATTTAACAATGTGTATGTGTGTTCGTTTTCGACGAAAAAGGCAATTATTTCATTTTGTTTTCTTTTGGTGTTGACATACGAACAATCGTATGTCAAATCGTCGTTGTCGTGACAAGAACGAGATGGAGCAAAACAAAACAATAGTAAATCAAAGAAATTTCTGATACTGCTAGCGAAAACGAGATGGAACAAATATCACTAAAAATAATTTTAGAGTTCCGCATCATTTACGCTAGGTGAAAATGAAATTAGTTACGCTAAGAAGAATCTTGTGCGTAAACCCAAAATGTGTATGTGGTGGCGAATGAATTGCAATTTATATAAATCAAATAATTAATTTATATGATTGCAATGCGTGAGTCACTACAGACCCTTTATAATCTCTTCTTAAACCCATAGTATCACTCAAATTCGTTTTTTTTAGTTTTTTTTTCAATAAAGCTAAAATTGAAATTACCGAAATTGTCGCGGCATAGCTATAGAACTCGCCTTTGTTCCGTTCTTTGATAACTATCATGAACAGTATGACTCATAGTGTAATATACAAAAATGATTTGTAGCATTTTAGTTATCGTATTTGTATGGCAAGAAATGTTCCTATTATTCTACGATGTATAAATGTGATAATGTAACTCAGGCCGCTGAATGCTGTGAGACACTCATAGACAGCAAAAGATTCAATAAGACATGTTGTGCCTCACTATTCATTATTTTAAGTTGGCTTACTTTTCAAATGTCAATCGAATCTGCCATTTGAATAAAATGGGCGGCAACTTTTTGAAAATTCGCTAAGGTTTTTTTTTGTATTGAGACTTGCTTATAACCGATCAAAAAAAAAAGTGCTTAAAGCTGTGGCATTTGGATCAAAAAATATCTAATACGCACACTTATACGGTTGCGGTGCAAAAGGAAATTTTATTATTCCGATTACATCTAACATCTAAATTGTCATTTTTAGGCATTCCTAATCTGTTCAAAATTTTAATCATCAGGGCATAAGTATACAACAAAATTTGGGATAATTTTCATCTCACGTTGCCGACCAGGATTAATAGCATGACGCAAAGATGGCTCCGGGAATACCAGTTAAAAACAAAGAGGAGTTTCATTTAAAACGCAACTCAATCAAAATAATTTTAGACTTTTCAGAAGGAAGTTCAATCAAATAACTAAAAACTATTTAAGAGAACCGATTTTCACTGAGATTCCTTTGGATTTGTGACTGAAATACTTTTTTAAAATTCCAGACAAAATTATTCTCCAGGATTACGGCCAAAAATATTTTAGTCAAAAAATGAAAGGCGTTTCAGTTATAAGTAAAATATTATGATGACTAAAACTCCGTTTGAAAGGAACTAAACTAACTAAGTCCAAAAAAAACGTGTTCCGTTCATAAACTGGAGGACATTGTAAAACTCAAAGCATAGAATTTATTATCAACAACTAATTTTGCCTTCTATAAATTTTATTTTTATTTTTTATTTTTTTTACTACAATATCAATAGCAAGTAGGTACACTAGTAGGTACATTTTGTGTTGTTTGTGATTAAAGTTTTTCCTTTAGTATTTTTATTAGTGATGAATTCTGATAATAATGAACATAATCTGGCCAATGAAATCAACATTCCGCTTGATAAATATAGTATTTATAATAGAGCCCTAAAATGACCTAAAGAACCTAAAATGTTCATTATTTCTGAAACGTGGATGCACAGCAATGAAACTCAGTATTTCAATTTACCAGATTTTACTTCCTATTTCTGCATTAGGGATGTTGATCGCGGTGGCGGTATTTCTATCTTTGTACATGCCAGCATTTCTTCAACTTTAATTTTTGCTGACACCACAGATTACGCTTGATATTTAATCGATGAATTATTGCCGTCTAAAATCAAAATTTGTGGAACACCTATAGATCTCAAAAATCGAATCAGGATAGTTTCTTTAATAAATTAGATGATATATTTAATACTTCCAAAAATTCTATTGTACTGGGTGATTTGAATGGTAAATTATTTATTGGCTGATGATTTATCAACACAAAAACTTGAAAGTAGTGCTTTTCCAATGGTTTCGTTATATTGAATCCTCGTCTTTCTAAATTTTATACAAGAATGTCCAATTCATCTTCTATTTTAGATTATGCGATCACGGATTGAATTTTTCAGAGGTATAATCTTGACAGCTTTGACGTATCTTATTCAGACCATAAAGCTAAGCTATTGTGTTAAATTTCTATTCTCATTCTCGCCGAAATTTTAATTTACCAGAGGCGACTAAAACGATAATCAATTATTAAAATATTTCAAAAACTTTAAGTGATGGTGTTTTTCCGACTAACGTTGCCTTTTCCAGTCTCATTGCTTATTTAATCGATTTAATACGTAAACATACAATCACTGTGCGAATAAAAAATAAAAATAAAAATTGTATCAACAGTGAAATACTTCAATTAATTTCTCGTATACGTCCCTATAAGGACAAATTTTATCGTCTACATATAAAATTCCCTGAGAACTCTTATTTCAAGGAAAAATCCTGTCTTTCAGAAATTAGGTTACCAATAAGAACAAATTTTTGAATAAGCAATATTATGGTGATCAGTTTAGGCAGAATAATTTTGACTCTCGAAAAATTGGAATTTGTTCAATCGTATTATTTCTAATCGTACAAAGGCAATTAATTCTACAGTAATATCTGATCACTCTGGTAATTTATTGTAATCTTATGCGGTAGCTAACATTTTCAATAGACACTTCATTGAAGTGTCTTCTAATTGCTTTGACAAACCCTCGACCACAAATCTTGAAAATATCCATAGTTTCAGACATTATGCTATATATAATTGCTCTGAACCCATTTCATTATCAAAGGTATGTTTGTGTAAAATTGACAAAATTTTTAGCTATCTTGATCATTTAATTTCAGTAAAATTTTTACAAATCCATAACGAGAATCTCATTATATAGTATGATATTATGCAAGTTACTAACGATTGTATATAGATGATGGAATTTGCCCTAGTTTAAAAAAAAAGTAGTGATTTATCTTATTCTGGAAGCAGGCAAATGTGTTCTAATTACAGGCCTATTTCACTTTTTAATTCTATGTCTAAAATTTTTGAGAAAATCATCTGTTTTTCTTTAAACATAAGATTATTAATGAGCATCAATTTGAATTTATTAAGAACTCGAATATCCAAGTAGCCGTGGCCTATCTCATGCACAATGTTTATTTAGGGACTCACGTAAAATTATAGTCGTTGCTACAACTATAACTACTGGTATAGTAACAGTTTTCGTATCTATAAACCTCACTATAAGTTTTGTTTGTAATGTAGCAACGCTTATAATGATCAAAATCCATCACTATAAACATTGCTACAAAATATCCAAGACAAAAAAGTATATCCGAGATTCGTATCAAATTTTAGACATGATACGACTATAAATTCGGGCATATATGTTGGTGTTTTATTCATTGATATTGGAAAGGCCCTTGATTGTGTTGATTATTGTATATTATCAGAAAAATTTAAACTACTCAATCCCACCTGGGTGCCGCCCCGATGGCACAGTTGTTAGCATGCTTACTTTAAACTCCGGAGGTCCCGGGTTCGATTCCCGGCGGGTGATGAAAAAATCACGGCTGGTTAATGTAGGGATCAATGAATTAATCACTCATTATCCGTTGAAAAAATGATTACGAAACTTCACAATAAAGCGGCCAAATCCCTCTATGGGATGTAGCGCCAGCGAAAGAAAAAATCCCACCTAAGCGATCGCAATCAACGCACAATTGTCAATATCATTTACATAAATTATGCATCAATTTATTCTGGTTTACCACAAGGATCAATTCTCGGTCCATTATTATTAATTTTTTATATTAACACGTTGATGACCGTCCTTTTATATTAACACGTTGATGCGTCCTATAGTTTTCTCCATAAACCAGGGACGCATATATGTATGCTTCGTACTTTTTTATGTAAGTAATATATTACAGTTTCTGTATTTGTTTACAGATTCTCTTGAATTTTTTTTCGGTTTAGGGAAAGACTCGTATATGCGCCATACTATTAATAACGCCACAAACCCCACAAAATACATAAACAAAACATTTATTTTACCATTAGGCTTCAATTAGCTCATTTCGTGCAAATTTATCATCTGGTTTATGGCCACCCCTAGCCTGAACACCTCAGTCGTGAACGTTTTAATGATATATGGTTTACGTGGATCATGCAGCCTTAGTGTATAGCAGTAGCGATTGAAACGATATTATGGCGCCTCAGTGTTTTGAATGTTTAAATAAAAACAAACGCCATTTCTTGTTAATACTAATAATTTATTTTGAGTTACAAAGGATTGAAAACAAAATAAAAATCCCTTTTCACCACTGATTTTTGATTATTACTCGCGATAAAACAAACACAAAACAAAAATAGATTTTAAACCGATAATATTCGTCGCGGTTTCTGTTGTACTTTTGCACACGAGATAATGTCATTTCACTATGAAATATTGAGCGAGAGTAAAAAAAATGTTTTGTTGGTATGAGTGAATGTTTCGCATATTACATGTTTGAATGATTTGTATATTGTGGCGATGAACGAGTGATTAATAATTGAAATGAATAAGTGAGTGAGTCGCTACAGGACTCCCCCGCGAGTGACTATCCCCACCCTAGTGCATGATTGAATGAGTAGCAGCAATACGGACGGTTTTGTGTGTTCGAGGGCTTGATGTTTGATCAGCCGAACAGAGGATTCCATATGCTGGTTTGAGTCGATCGATTGATATGTTATGGTTTTTACCATTAACGTATGAGGAATGAAATATGGACAAATGTAAAATGTATTTGTATTTGTATTGTACAACCAAAAATAAAAATTTCCTTGTTTTTAAATAAGGTGGTTCCCGTATATTTTATAAAAAATACATTACAACTGCGTCATTTTACGATTAGTTACAAAAATGTCGTTGTTACAAGTAGATCGTCGTAAATTAATTTGTAAATTTTGTCAGGAAAATCCAGACAAAAAAAAGAACGAGATTTTTCACTACTTCAAGGATCTTGGATTCAAAAAATTCTTTATCTACAAAACAATTAAACTGTTTGAGAATAATGAACCTGTGGAAAGAAAACCCGACTCTGGTAAAAAATGTCAACTACAAGGTAGCAAAGTTCGAATGAAATTGAAAGGTGAAACAGTGGGTCGAACTGCAAAATCGTACAGAAAACTGGGTAAAAAATATCAAGTTGCCCCAAAAACTATCAAGAAATATTTACAAAGTATGAATATTCAACGCAAACCCAAAAAATCGGCACCAGCAACTACAGACAAACAATTAGCTACAATCAAATCTAGATTAAGAGTGATTTCCCAAACATATTTCGCCGCTTCTTCAGCTTATAAATGTGTGATGGATGATGAAAGTTATTTCACTGTTGAAGGTAATGAATGGCAGCCAAAATACTACTACGAGTCTCCCGATCGCAATGCACCAGAAAAGGAGAAGTTTATTCATAAGACCAAGTTTCCAGGTAAAGTTATGTTGTGGGTGGCTATTAGCGAACGAGGTGTCAGTGACCCAGTATTTTTCAAAAGTGGTTTGGCGGTTAATGCGCAAACATACACAAACAAATGTTTACCTGTGCTTCAGAAATTTATAAATAAATATCATAAAAATGATTAAACGATTTTTTGGCCTGATTTGGCATCCTCACATTATGCCAACGCAACGTTATCTGATTTACGTCAACGCAGAATCGAATTTATACCTAAAGACTATAACCCACCAAATATTCCACAACTAAGGCCCATTGAAACTTTTTGGGCAAATCTGAAGAGAATGGTATACAGCAATGGATATCGTGCCAAAAATGTTGAATGTCTGATTAGAAAGATAAAAAGAGATTTCAAGAAGATTGATACATCAGGAACGCAGGCGGCAATGAAAAGAGTGCCAGAAAGGATCAGGAAAGCGAATCGATATGGAGCGCAAATTTTTCTGTAAATTTTATCTAAGAATTAAAGTTTTAAATAAATGATGGATTAAAATCATTTGATTAGTAAATAATTTTTTTTTTACTTTTTTTTGTTTGTCCATATTTTATTCCTCATACGTTAATCGATACGACGAATTGTTTTCGAAGGCGTCGAATGACTTTAAATGGACCTTCGTAGGGAGGAGATAATCCCATGCGAACCTTGTCTGTTCTAATGAAAACAAAATCACAGTTATCGAGTGATTTCGGAACAAAAATGTCATCTTGTTTGGATTGGCGTGTTGATTGTGGAACAAGGTTTTGCATGGTTTGTCGCAGTTGGTCGATGATTGTGTCTGCAGTTGGGAGTGGTGAAAGAGGATTATCTATGAAGAACTCACCGGGTAGCTTTATGGTTTGCCCGTAAACCATTTCAGCTGGTGAGCACTTCAGATCCTCTTTAACCGTTGCTCGGATTCCAAGTAGAATGATTGGTATTTCCGAACTAAAATTGATCGTGTTGCCTCTCACCATGAGTGCGGCTTTGAGTTGCCGATGGAAGCGTTCAACCATGCCATTGGCTTGTGGGTGATAAGCTGTTGTACGTATACGATGTGATCCGAGGAGTTTTGTTAATTCTGTGAAAAGTTTAGACTCGAATTGCGTTCCCTGATCAGTTGTGATGTGAAGGGGCACGCCGAATCGTGATACGTAATTTTGACAAAGGTGGTGGCTATGGTTGCGGCTGACATATTGATCATGCAATATGCTTCGGGCCAGCGAGTAAAGCGATCGACACAGGTGAGTAGATAGAAATATCCATTAGATGGAGGAAGTGGACCTACGATGTCTAAATGGATATGCTCGAATCGACCAGGTGGAATCTCGAATTGTCCATGAGGTGATTTAGTGTGCCGTTGCACTTTGGCACGTTGGCAGGATAAGCAAGACTGAGCCCAATTGCCTACGTCTTTGTTTATGTTATGCCAGAAATAGCGAGAAGTAATCAATTTTCGCGTTGCATGGTCTCCAGGATGCGAAATATTATGTAATGTGTCGAAGATGGTTCGACGTAGTGACTCTGCGATGTATGGGCGATTGTACCCAGTAGATGTTTCGCAGATGATTTCGAGGCCAGGTAGTTTGAAAAGCTCTAGTTTCATTGATGAACTAGTGTGACATTCGGAACCAGAAAATAAGTTCTGAAGTTCTAAGTCGGCTTTTTGTGTGATTGCAATTTTGTGCAAGTCGATGTGAGTCTCGACTGTGGCCATTTCGATGTCGGTTGTGCGGGATAATGTGTCCGCAACAACATTGTCATGTCCGTGAACATGTTGGATGTCCGTTGTGAATTGACTTATATAATCCAAGTGGCGAGATTGCCTTGGATTCCGTTCAGTTTTTGACTGAATTGCTCGTGTCAGAGGCTTGTGGTCGGTATAAATGGTGAAGTCCCGACCCTCAACAAAATATCTAAAGTGTCTGACTGAAAGATATATTGCGAGTAATTTCCGGTCGAATGCGGAATATTTCTTTTCGGCATCCGAAAGTTTCTTTGAGAAGAATCCCAGTGGTTCCCAACACTCGTTATTGTACTGTTGTAGTACAGCACCGACAGCAGTGTTTGATGCGTCAGTGGTTATGCTGAGCTTTGAGTCGCTCAGTGGGTGTGCCAGAAGTGTTATCTGGGCCAATTCAGCCTTAAGCGACGTGAATGCGTGTTGACATTCGTCGGGCCAAGAGAAGTTCTTGGTTGTCTTGGGCTTTTTGAGTAAAGCTGCCAAGTGGCTGTGAATTGGTGCGAGTGTTTGAGCGAGTTATGATATGAATCGGTGGTAGTAATTTACCATCCCGACAAACCGCTGTATACTTTTTATTGAAGTAGGAGCTGGGAATTCCCCATTAATTCGCTCTTCAGACGGCAGAATACCATTAGGGGTGATCTTATGGCTGAGGAAATCAAGAGTGGACGCGCCAAAAACACATTTCGAACTCTTAATATGAACATCAAACTGAGTTAACCTGTGAAAGAGTTGTTCCAGGTGAATTTTGTGCTGTTACTCGGAGTGTGAAGCCACAAGAATGTCGTCAATGTAGACGAAGACGAAGTTTAAATCGCGTACGACTTCGTTCATAAATCGCTGAAACGTGATTTACACTTCATCAGCAATTATCTATCGGCTAATCGGTTGTCATTGAGTTTCAATAAGACCAACTACATTATTTTTGAAAATAAACCAAAGGAGAACTTGTCATCATGTTAGATTTGACAATTTTAACATTTAAGAGGTATATTTTGCAAGTATGTAGGATTGATAATTGATTCGAAACTAAATTGGTCGATGCATATTAACAAACTATACAAAACTATTTCCACCATGTTACTTGTACTAAGACCCATTTGCCACTATATAATTTCTGAATCTGCGCGCGGTTAGTCTATTATGCGTTCGTCAAGGATTATAAAAATAATTTAACACCAACCCAGATTTACCGCATCATATTTACTATACAGCGAAAAGATCTTACCTATTGCTGTTTTAGGTGATTTTGATTTACTGATTTTCATTTTTAATGCAATTAACAATTTAACTAAATATAATTACAATTTCCAAAGAGCTAGTGACATTCATAATTATAATACACGCTCAAATCAAAATTACTATATAACATCTCTTCGGGCCAATAGGTAGTCACATAAAGTTTTTTATAGGAGCTGGATATGGTTCAATGAATTGCCAGATGAAGGCACACGGAAAACACGCATTGGTCACTTTGAATCATCTGTTAAGATTTTTATTTATAATAAATGGCTAAATTTGATTACAATCAAAAAATGGATCTTATTTATTTATCTATTTTGTTTTTTTTATGTTATGTTTATTTTGTATTCTTTTCTCCCTCTTTCGTTTTATACACATTTATATGTACTTTTCTATTTGTTACAGTTTTTTGTAACTTTTTAAATGGAAATTAAAAAATTACAAAGAAAATTAAAGAAAAAATTGTTTTACAGATTTAGAAAGCTTCACCGCTTCAGGCAGCGAATTATTGAATTGAATTATTCCATGCACAAAAATGATTGACAAAAACTGATTACATGAAAATCTTGATGATAACGACGTAATTCGGGAAACTCTCGGTGACGAACTAAATGATAACATTGTATGTAGTATCAATGTTAAGCGAAGTACACTCCCGGTCAAAAGTTTAAGACCACTCTAATAAAAATATGAAAATTAAATAAAACTTGAAAACTTGAAGTTGTTCGAAGCAAAAGGTTAATTTCCAACACCTTTTTTACTAGTCTCGCGATGAATTTATTAATAGTTTCTTGGGTTATAGTGTTCCAGCTTTCATATAACGCCTTCCACATTTCTTTACGTGAAGAGGGACACTCAACTATCGAGCTCTTACAAAAAAAGTTCAATAGGGTTGAGATCAGAACTCTGAGGTTGCCATACCATGTTCTGTAATACACCTTTCATCTATTTCCGTTCTAAATAAACTCTGGGCAATTTACAACAACTGTGTTTTGGGTTATTATCTGGTTGAAAAATGAATTCATTGCCAATTAATCCTTGACTAGAAGGAAAAGCAACATACTTTAGAATCAGTTTATACTGCTTTTTTCATAATTCCTTTGATTTGTACCAAATCTCCAATTCCACGGCCCGAGAAATAACCCCAGACCATAACGGAACCACCACCATGCTTGACAGTTAGCACCACACAATCGGGCATCACCTTTTATTCGGTTGTACGTCGAACGTAAATTCTTCTTTTTGAACCAACTATTTTAAACTTCGATTCGTCAGTTCATGCAACTTTTTTAAAGTCTTTTTCTGTCCAATCGCGATGGATAAGAGCCCGTTGCATTTGTTTTTCCTTTTTTTAAAGCCGTAACAGCAGCTTTCATACGGCAACGCGATCAAATAAATTAGCGTCCCTCAATCGCATTTTACTGTAGTTAATGATACAAATTTCGATGAGTTTGTTCACTTCGGTGCGTATTTCTGGCATTGTTAGGCGTCTATTCCGCTTGCTGGTAATAACAATGAATTGTTGTGGCCTTCCTGAACGTGGATGATCTCGATTACTGCCGGTTTATTTGTATCGAATAATTGTTTGATAGACACAAGTCTTCAATAATTTAGGTTCAGAAGAAATCACACGTTCGGATTTTCCTTCATTATGTAAAACAATCATGGAAGATCGCGTTTCGGTGCTGATTTTGCGTATTCTTCCCATTTTCAAGACGTATTGACTGTAGAAACCACAATTTCAGGCTAAGCGAGATTGTCCGTAAATAACTTAAAATATAATAGAGAAAAAATAGGAAACATCTGTACATCTGTTTTAGGAAACTAACACAATCATAAATTTCAGCAAATGTTAAATAAATAAAAATTAAAGTCAAATAATTTGTTATGAGGGAGTCAGAGAAATACAACAATGACTCTACTTTTTGCCTCTTTCCTTTAATTAAGAAATACAGTAAAGAATAATTATTTAAATATTCCATATTTGAAATAGAATATGCTGGTATGCAATTTATTTTCCATTGGTTTTTGTATACTTGGCGATACCATAAATTTTTTAAAAGTGGTCTTAAACTTTTGGCCGGGAGTGTACTTAATATGCAATAATTTAAATATCAAACACAAAACCCTAATTTGAAGATATGTCATTAATGGCACACCAAGTATCGAATGATGAACACTCTTGATACATAATCAAACTCAGCATCAGCTACAATTAGCCTCTCCACATACACCATTATAGGGGACAATTCAATATTAACCTTTTTTTATAAATTGGTATAGAACTTGAGACTTCGCAACAATCAAAATTAAACCATTAGACTTGACCCAGCTAGAAACTGACTCTAAATCATGATTCAAATTCCTTTCAAATCCACGTTTCTCACTGGATGAGATATGTATATACAACTGTAAATCATCTGCATAAACATCGTACCTTGAGTATTTAATGCGTTCCGGTAAGTCGTTGATATATAAAATGAAAATAACAGAGGCCCCAACCCAGAACCCTGCGGTACGCCTGATGCTATTAACACTGGCGTTGATAATAACCCTTGATGTTTAACTACATGGTCTTGGTTTGCCAAGTCAGAAAATATAGGATTTTGTGCAAGTAAAAGATGAGCAATGCAATCAAATGCTTTGGAAAAATATTAGTACCAACACAGAAACGTAAACTAGTACTGCGTTAACAATACAACTAGTAATTTTCCCGTACATAACATCACTTCCAAAAAAAATGCTTCAAATCGCTCCTAGTCTACCAAAAATCCCGACCAACATTTACTGGAAATCCCCGTCTTCGAGCCTTCTAGAATCCATACTCTTGAGTTCAATCGATTAAAGTCGACTGAAGTTATCGATTGAAATTACATGTTTTAGCCCCAGGTAATCGTTAAAAATCCAATTCAATTTAAATAAAAGCAATTCACTTAGTACCTATCAAATTGTTACTTTATATAACATAAAAATTATGAGCATATTTGTGCTTTACATTTGTGTTTGAATATTGCTCTCAATATTGTAAGTAAAACACATATTTATTTATATAAAAGAATTTTGAATTTATTATGTCTAATCTGAAGTACATCAAAATACGTGTACATCGAATTGTACAACGTAAATTTTGATCATGTAACAAAACTTAGCCGCTGGTCACTGGTAAGGGGAATAAAGAATTTCCAACCGTTTGTGTTGTGCAATTTATAAACTCAGTTCCACTTATATAGTTTTAGAGGCTAATTTCTGTTACATGTTTTAAAATTGCGTTGTGCGATCCTATGTGCACGTATTTTGATGCATTTCAGATTAGGCATAAAAAATTTAAAATTCTTTTATATTCAAATATACATTACACTCACACTGAGAGCAATTCAAATAAAATTGATCTGCTAAACAAATACTAAAAGTGTTTGAATAAACTTGGTTAAACTAATTCAATATTTATGTCTGAAATCATGTTGACTAAACTGCTAGGAGTAGGACGAACGCACTTCATTCGACAAATAACGGCAAATAAGACGAAATTATTTAAATTATTGAATTTTATTGATTTAAACGAAAAAAAAAAATATTTATTACAATAATAAATTAAATACGTATGTACAAATAAATTTCTTTGAATTACAAAAAATCATCACACCACATACGTAGGCAATGACAACAATCACTGGCATGGGCTGAACTTGCATGGAAATTTAATTTAAGCCATTCTTGAAATAAGTAATCATCTTTTTTTAGTACTAAATATTGTCCCAGCACCTCATAGGCCTATACATATATTGTAGAAATAAAATAAAAACAATTTAGTTAAACTCTAAACTCATATTAAAATAAATTTCCAGTTTACCTTATCAAATCCGGCATTTTGTAAACGAGTCGCCAACGTTTTACCAATACCAGGTAAATGCAAAACAGATTTTTCGCCCATCGGTTCGGTTGAAAAATTTGTATTTCTGTTTGGTGGACTATCCATTTCCTATAAACGATGGGTACAAAACGTTTAAGCTGATATATTTAAAAACAAACTCCGTTTAGAACTTGCAATTTTTTGTTTTGTTTTGCTTACCTCGTTTATGGCTATTTAATACAAATATGCAGCTAATCCAACGCATCCAATAATTTTGATTTATTTAAAACAAATTTTAATTCCGTTTGTTTCGACAATAAATAAAATAAAAAACAAAGGGCTCACAAAAATTTGTTTTGTTTTTATTGGTTTTTGTTTAACACAGTAGTCCTGCAACATGCTAAGATTATATATGTTTACAATAAATGTTTTTGATTTTTACTTAACCGCAATAAATTATTGATGATCAATATGAGGTTTAAATATTTTTTGCCTTTTTAACAATATCAGTCTGGTTAGCATCAAATTTATTGTAAGCAATAATTTGGAGGTTTGTAAATTTGAACGAAAAGCTAAAAAACAACACGCTTAGCAGAAAAAACATTCAAACGATGAAAAGTCTATAAATTCGGGCCTACGAGTTTGAAATTCCGTTTCGATTTGTTGATGAGGATTAAAAAAATGTATTTGTCAGTCAACTCATCAGGATATTTTACATAGCAAAATGAAAATTGCTGCCAACCATAAGTCCGTGTTCTACTCCAAACTGCAGTACTGGTGCCAGAATTGGTAATTCAAAATTAAGAAGAAAAACAAAAGTTTGCAATAGGTTCTGTCTAACGGAATCTAATTTAAAAGAAATAAGAATTAGTCATATTATAGAGAGGTTCAAATCAAAAAATTAACAAAAACAGGATTTTTACCCTACCTGGATTCATATCACAATTGACGAACGCCAGGCTCTCCGCTGTCGGAATTATATAGAAATAGCTAAAAGATAAACATTTTGACAGCTACATATTTGCTATCAAAAATTGTTTCGCAGAGATGGGTTATTGTACTAAAACAGTGATTATTAAATAAAATATTTAAACTTTGTAACTATTTGAGTTATATGTATATACAAAGCTGATTTTAATTAAAGTGTAAACTGTTCGTTCAAATTAAAGTAAATTACGCTTTTGCAGAAATTTGATTAAGGCCATTAACGGTCATTGGCAAAGATTTGGACTCAAGTTGTGATAGTTCACGAAATATCTGATTAAATTCCCCATCTATAGAGCTAATAAGGTATTCCCTAACCAGAGAAATAACTGTGCTTCGAATTTTAAATTTCTAATGGTGGTTTTGCAGGAATTATAGTTTGATTAGATCGCGGGAGCCAGTAAAGTAAGTTTTAAGACGCTGAGTTGGAGACGCTATTGGACCAAGATTCATTCCAAACTCACGAGGAGCTTGCTGAAACTTTAGGAGTGACTTTGGTGAAAACAAGGAAATTTTGTTCTGTATGAACTCAAGTCAAGAGACGTAGAACACCGTTTTTACGCTTTCGAATCTCATTATTCGCCTTAATGGTTATTTCTTTTAAAATATAAAAAAGTTCAATAGCCGCATTTGCCATGAAAACTGCTAAAGTTTCCGAGTATAGTCGAGTGTAAAAAACCAAAATATTTTTGTATTTATGTACTAACTTCAAAACAGCGCAAGAATAAAAGGATAGAATAAAAACGCGTCTTATAATAACACATAGCCAAATCATAGTTTGACTAGCCATTCTATAGAACGACTAATTGAACAAGAAAATTAAAAAAAAAAAATTCGGTATTGGGCCCGAAATTGACCCAAAAAAGTCGCTGGTGACTTTAGTATAAAACAATTTAAATTTTCGACTGAAATGACATATTTCATTAGGAAATCACATGTGTGAAAGTGACATGCGAATAACACAAGTAAAATTCATATTGTTAACCAATAGTTTTGTCCTTTATTTCTCAGTGTTGATTATCTTCAAAAATGTCTCGAAATCTGCAAATATTTCTATTGTCATCCGAATTCCATTCAAAACCAACTGGTGTTCAATTAATTAAGTCGCATCCTAACGATTTTTATAATGTTGGCTTATCATTAATATTAAATTATAAGTTTCCAAAATGCTTAAGACAACAACAGAAAGACAACTTTTGCATCCCAATCGATTATATCAATTTTAAAGAAAAGGACTTACGGAACATTAAAAATGTCTTCCATTTCTATGTTGGAAAGTGCAACAATTGTAAATTCTCAATTGATAATCCCGAAGACTTACAGTTGAGCACGCGAAACTGGTTCGCCATTATAGATGTGAAATTTTGGCTCGACTTAACTGGTGTTGGTTGGTATCATTCATTACCAACCTGCACAATTCAGAAAATCCGAAGGGCACTATACCGCCTTCTTAAAAATAAAATCAGGTTCATTGGATTTATCTGAATCTGTCAGTGAAAGCAACGCGAGAGCGGCGGTTAACCCAGTAGCTGTAATATATATGTCAATAATTTGTTGTAAACACTTCACCGCTGTTATTGCTATTGACGAATTTTAACTGGATAAAATAATTCACTCTCTACTGAATATGTACGGGTAGTAAGATTACATTTCCGAATTTAATTGAAGATTAAACCCAATAAGACCAATCGCGGATTACAATCCAGAAATCTCTTTGTAATTTATTTATTTAAATTCAATTTCAGATACTTTACTAAGCGCAGATAGCCATCAAACTCTACCTACCCAATTTTTTGATATTGGGAAATTTGTTAAAATAAAAATCTCAGCCCCTTAAAAATATTGCGCAAAAATATCGTTTGGCACAAATATTCATGAAATCCTATTGAACACCAAGGCATAATCAGATCTGCGTACCTATTTCTACGAATACTTGTTAATGGCTATCAAACTTCACCTACACTTTTTAGCGTATATGTATTCTCTTCTGTTATCAGGTTTTGGATTTTTGTAATTTTTTTTTGGCAGAAACTTTACTTTAGTCCAAAAATTACGAAAGATGCCTCTTGTCATATATTCTTGATTTTGTATTATGACATAATATGTAAAACGATAGAACTGTCAATCGGAAGAACACAAGTGGTATGGATATTTTATAAATTTTACTTTGGTACTCCTACTGGTTCCCCAAATAATTGCACCACAAATTTAAAAAAAAGAATAATTCATGCTAATCATCCCGGATCGTACGTATGTATTGTTTGCCTGATTAATATTTGATTGTTACAAAAATTGCTGAATAAACTAGAATTTTAATAAATACATATTTACACTTGGCCAAAATAGTTCTAATTGTAATTGAGGCAAATTGTTCGTTAACCAAGACTAAAAAAATGTATGCCTGGATTATCTATATGCGACATCCGATTTTTAAAGATGCAAATTTAGTTACCGCAACATTTTTTTGAATAATTTTAAAGTGCATATACCTTTCACAAAGTGAATCTAATTTGTTGCACGTATTAAGCGAAACGCAATTCGCAAATTTATTATACATTCATCACATCAATGTAAAATGAAAGTGATCTTACTATGTACTTATGTATGTTTTGTATATACGGAAACTGCGAGTATTTATAATATGTTACATAAAGAGATATCAATTTATGATTTTTCTGCTCTGATCACAATAATTATTTGCGAAAAAATAATAGTTTGATAACATTAGTTACTATGAAATCAGCAACATAAAAAGCAAAGAATTCGCATATTTGGATTTAATCTACTATAAACACATTCTGCACTCAATAAATGATGTACAAATGACAGACGCATGTTCGAAAGTAAATCCATAAATTAAATTGCGATGATACATGCATACTAAATAGTTTAATAAACAACAAGCCGAATACGGTTTCCTTTATATAGAAAACAGAAACTCACAAGCTTTTAACATTTATTAAAAACCGCTTTTAAATATTTTGTTGTCTAACTCGATAAATTTTAAAAATTATATTATGGTTTATTGTGTTGAGACCAAAAACTTTGTATATAACAATAAAATTTGTGTATAACAATAATCATAAAAGCTGATTCTCATTTTACTTTTTTTTTGTCCACATCAAATAAGTTATGCAACTAATAGTGTCAAAAAAACCGATGATACAAATCTTATCCAAGACCTATGAAAATTTAAAAAATTTATAATTTTGTGATTTACATAATAAATAATAATAAAAATGTGTAATTTTGAAATTTGACCATAAAACTTAGTAGATTAATGATGGCGCAGGCTGATTTAGTCATTTTTATGCTATGTAATATTTGATATGTTAATTTTGGTGAACATTTACTTTTTAACCGCAAGATATGTTGATTTTCAAATTTATGATTATCTTGACTAAGTCACATGTGAAATGTTTACATAAATTTTTTTTTTAATTAACATATTTTAGAAATAGTTACCAATTATTTGTATTCAATTATGTTTCCCGCCCATTTTTGCTTTACTTACATACTAAAGTTTGGTTTGTCTTTTGCTTACATTCTTTAAGTAAACCTTAAAAATATTTACTATACTGTGATAACTAGGCTTAGCATTCTGTTTTTTTAACAAATAAAAGTGAATCAGCCCTATATATTATGTTACCACATATTTTTAAATATTTCCACTTATCTTACGTTTATAGAGCATTATATAATGTCCAATAGTTTTACCACATATTTTATGGTTTTTTCCAAACATTTTAAATTTTTCTTCAAGAATAACGAATTCGACTTTGATGGCTTAAAGTTTGATAGAGCAAAAATATTTTATAAACAAAATTTTAAATTTAGGCCCACAAATATTTTTTTTAAAAGTTAAAAATGTTTTACTTTGGCCTAAACTCCGCTAAGTTATATAAATAAATTAAGAACAAAATAAACGTTATAATTAAAATATCTCAATAGTTGACGATCTGGTGTTCTTCTAAAAAAGCAGATTTTGTGATTGTTATTTTATTCGTTAACGTATGTGCCTTTATCAAAAATGAAATAATCCACGTTGTGGCATTTATCAGATTAGGGCAAAATATGGAAATGTATGAGAAATGTACAAGAATTTATCGGAATTTAAATGAATCAAACAAGGCGTTAAAATTCATTAAACTATAAAAATGGAGCAAATGCAATGCTACCCCATTTATGCACTTGAGCAACAATTTTTAAGCTATTCATATTCAAAATGGGCTCGAACGAAAACTAATTTTTAATCCGAAAAGTTTTAAGTTATTATAAGTTTGATGCTGTGTTTATGACATAGGAACATAGGAAGATAGGGAGTGTGACACGACCAACCAAATTATTTAAAATGTCACCAGCTCCGCCTACTAGCCTACTTTGATCAAAAGTAAGAAATTTTTCAACTAGAGCATGGAAGTAATAGGCGGGCTTGTGATATTTTAAATAATTTGGTTGGTCGTGTCACACTCCCTATCTTCCTATGTTCCTATGTCATAAACTCAGCATGATACTGAGGTAAGGGATAAATATCGTCCATTGTCATTGTGTTAAGTCTCCTAAAATCCACCGCCAATCTCCATTTTTTCTCATTGTCTTGAGATTTTTTTGGCACGATCAAGAGCGGAGAGTTATAGGGACTTGAACATGGTTCGATGATTTGATCTTCTAACATATCGTCTAATTGTCTTTTCATTTCATTCTTTACGGCTTCTGGATGTCGATAATTATTTTGTGTACTGGACGTGAGTTATGATTCAGAGGAATTTCATGAAATATTGCATTTGTGGTTGATAATTTATCAACCGGAAGATAAAAAATATCATTAAATTAGATATCATTAAATATTTAGAATCGAGTTTTTCCTTTATCATTCTAGTGGCGCATGGCAATGGAAAATCGTTTGGAATAATTTGGAAATCTTGTGAAATTGATTCGTTATTTGGATTTTGGCTATTATTGGAATTTGGATTTGTAGATGGAATTTTAATTGTAGAATTGGAATTATTATTATTATTTTGGTAAGGTCTAGTAAAAGAGTAACAAGAGTTAGCGGAATGCCCATTTCGTGAACATAACTGACATTTTTCACGATTATTAATCTGCAAATTACTGGAATTATTATAAATTTGATTCTTGTAACTGTTTGATATCGATGATTCTTCTTCAATTGCTTCAATTGCTGTATTAAATCTACATGCTTTGACTATTAATCGGAACGGCTCTCTCAAGCCATTTTGAAAAGTGTTTAGTGCTCTAATAGAATTGAGACTTCGAATGTGCTTTGCAGCCGCATCGCCTTCTCTTGCAAGGCAAGCCTTATTAACGTTCGAAAGCAATTGGTCTATTTTAGAAGCAAATTATTTAACAGATTCGTTGCGCTGTTGTCGAAGTTGCACTAATTCAACTTGCTATTGTTCAACAGGGCGACTATCCACAAATTGTAAAATGAATTCTGCTTTTAAATCTCGCCCACTCTCGAAATTACCATATTTAACAATATCAAAGGGTTTAAGATTGTGAATGAAATTTGAAGAAGAATAATTAAGTAAAATTTTAAATTTAATTTAGAATAGAAATTAACTCCGAATTCAAACATGAATTTTAGTAAAATATTGAGTGCCATTTACGTGAGAAATGTGTCAACATACGTTTGTGAGTTTGAAATCGAATATAAAATCAGAATTTCGAGCAAAATTCTGAATGAGAATTTGAATTCCCCAATGAAATTGAATAAATTCTTGAGTAGGTACTTAAATTAGAATTAAAAATTATAAACTAGATTTAAACAACATCTTGTATTTAATATGAATCAAAAGCTAATCGTAGTTTGCAGCAGAAATTTAGTTATCAATAGAGTTTGAATTCTAATTTTTGAATAAAAATTCCAACCAGGATTTGACTAAATATTGAGTGAATTTAGAAAAAACCTGCGGTGTTAAATCCATAAATTTTCAGTTTGAAATTAAACAGGTACAATTTTCAATGCGTTACAATTAGAACGACGACGCCAACAATATTTTGAGTGAAATTGAAAATAGAAATTAAGAAAATATTTCTGGATTAAACTACATTTTGCATGAAATTTAAATAGAACAACTTGTTGTACAGTGTTACTTGGCTTAAAAATTGATTCGGAAATTTAGATTAGATATTGATTGGGACATTCTATTTGTTTTTGAGCAAAAACTGAAATTTAAATTTGGTATTACAAACTAGATTTAATTATAAATTTAATTGCAATTAGGTAAGAATTGTGTTGCAATACGAGATTTGATCGCAATCAACCAACAAATTCCCATTAATAAAACCTTGAATGCATTCAGAATAAAATTAGATTACAATTCCATTTGGATTTGAATAATCTTTGAGTGACATTTAATCCGAAATTGAGTTAATCTTAAAACTGTGCTTGAACGTTGATTGTAATTTTAATCACGAGCGTTGAATTAAATTGAAATTAGCACTTGAGTGAAATTTAAAGTTTTAATAAATATTTAGGTATTCTACTAATTGATTATTATAATTTGCCTTTAGAGTTTAAATTACAATTTGATTTGAGTAAATATATGAGCTCATAACTTAAACAGAATTTTAAAAATTTAGTTAAAATTATTGGAGCAAAATTTTTATTTAGAACGAGGTAAAACAAGATTTGAACAAAGTTTGGACTAAAAATTCAATTTCAATTCAATCGAGAGTTTCAGCAAAAATTTGGATGCAATTTAATAAAATAATATCTAAAAATTGAGTTTGAATTCGAAATTTAATTAATACCAAATTATGGTTGAAATTAAGCTAGAAATTTTGTGATATTTTGTTTACAAATTAAGTAAATTAAGTTCCAACCTAAATTTGTCTAAATGGCTTGATTAGAAATTTAGAGTACTTATACAACTTCAACTTTAGTTGCAAGTACATTTAAAAAATATTTGAGTGTTATTAAAAATACTGAGTTTGGTAGAATTTAAAACTCTAGTTTGGGTCAAACGGTTTGTTAAATTTGTATCAGAATTTTGAGCAGAAATCTGAGTAAGTATCGAAGTACATATTTGAATTTTAAGCAGTAATTGAATAAAATGTTGAGTAGAAATTAAATTTGGATTTGATCAAAACCATAACTGTAATTTAGTTTAGTCAAAATTGTATGTTTAGTGAGGGTGAAATTTTGAGAAAGCTTGAGTTTGAATTCCAAAATTTTGGTGGCAATAAGATAGACATTTAGTGATATTTTGAATAGAAATAGGCTAGGTTCTAAACTCGATTGACACAAAATTGACAAAATTGAAGGAGGAATTGATTTATAATTTTGAGTGAAATTTAAAATACGAAATTTAAAGTTCAATCTCAGCTTTCAGTTTAAAATGATTCGGGAAGTGTAAGTTTGATATTTCAGACTAAATTTTAATTGAAATTAGTAAATATTGCAATACGAAATGTGAAGGTTTTGAATCAAAATTAATTAAATCAGTATCTGACCTTGACGTAATTTCAAAAATAAAACATTCACTGTTCTTACAGTGTCTACTTTATTATATTTTAGCTTAATGTCAGTTAACGTTCAACAAGGTGATACTGATTTGATTAATAATATTAACGAGTCTAATGCGAGTTTTTCAGATTTTCTTTTCATTCATTTTAATATAAGATAAGCTTACGAGCTAATTTCAATTTTCTTCTAGCCAATTTGTCTGGGTATGCTATTGCTCCAGAAATAATATTTTTATCAGAGATTTGGATCTGTGAAAGTGAATCAACCTTGTATACAATTTCCGGCTATAATTTTTTTGTTTGTAGTAATGATGATTTGCGATCATGCGGCATTGCGGCATTTGTCAAAAAATGTATCTCAGTAATTGATTTCAAATTTAATTTGATTACAGCGGATTGCATAAAGCTAGAGTTTTCCATGGCGGGTATTTTAATAACTAATTTATGTATTTACCGTTATCATAATTATTCAATTGATAATTATTTAAATGAAATTGTTAATTGGCGATATTAATATAAATTTGTTAAAATCAAGTACGATAATCGATACCTACACATTAACCATGTCATCATATGGACTATGTTCTGTTATTAGTGTTCCTACTAGAATAACAAAAACAAGCTCTTCGTTTATTGATCATGCATTTTGTCGCTTCCGATCATCCAATGTATCTATTAATGGTGATGTAGTTAGCCTTCAAGTGACCGATCACCTACCAATAATTCTACCAATCACTATTAAAAGTCCCGTTAGACAAAAAACGAACCAGAGTCGTTTTCATATGTGTAAACTATGATGCCTTGAATATTAGGTTTCAGCAACCGATTTGGGAAAGAGTTTTCTCATCTACTAATGTTAACGAGTCTTTAGATAACTTCTTGGAAATATTTCATGGTTGCCTTGAGAGTTGTGAATTTCAAAAGCAAACCAACATAACTAAAAACAATTTAGCCCCGTGGATGACTATCGATTATAGGCTGGTTAATCTGAAAAATAGTTTATCAATGAATGCTCACTAAATATCCAACGAACTCCCAATTAATAGCCCGTTTTAAACATATTAATCAACGCTGTAAAAAACAAATTAAACATGAAAAAGGCAAACTACTGTCGATCAATTTTTAAAAACTGTTCTAAGGACAATAAAAATCAATGGCAGATTATCAACTCGATCGTTGATGATGATTCTAAGGGCAAAATTGATACATTTTCCATTTTGGATGAACATGGATACTTAACTACAAATACTGTAGATATCTGTAGTTTGTTCAACCGTTACTTTATCACTTCATGTAGTGAGTTGAATAACTCGAGTTCACCGGTTTACTTTAGAGATACGGGTACTTTATGGCAGAATGAGTCATTCCGATTTAATGAATTCACCCCTGAGGAATTGCTTCTTGCAATTTCGTGTTTAAATAATAAAAACTCTAAAGGTTTTGATGGAATTAATTCAACAATTCTAAAGCGAACTGTTCCAAATACAGTCTATATTACTAACTTTCATTTTTAATCAAAGCGTGATGACTTGAATTTTCCCAAATACTTTAAAATATTCTACAGTGATTCGTTTGTTTAAGAAAAATTATAGGTTACTAATGACGAATTATCGCCCTATTTCAAAGTTATCGTTGCTTTTTTAAATTATTTGAAAAACTTATTAAAATGTTATATTATTTGAATAGTCTCAATTTCCTAAGTGATTGCCAATATGGGTTTAGAAGTGGTCGGAGTATCGAGAGTGCACTTTTGTCGTTTTTAACTACTGTTTACGAGTCACTAAATAGAAAGAAGTTAGTTGGTGTGATTTTTTTGGACATCTCTAAAGCGTTTGATTCTGTAAACCACTTTTTATTATTAAATAAATTATAGCGTATAGGGTTTAGAGGATTCATGTATGACTGGTTAAAATCGTATCTCGCAAACAGACTGCAATGAGTTGAAATAAACGGTAATTTCAGTGATTTCAATGAAATTCTTTCCGGAGTACCACAGGGTTCCGTTCTTGGGCCTCTACTGTTTCTAGTTTACATTAATTCATTTTTTGAGTTATAGCTTTTCGCAATCGCGATGTATCGAATTTTGATAAGACCTATCGAATTCTGACAAACCATGTCGAATTTTGATCTAATACGGAATTAAAATATCGACGTGACATATAAAATTTGACTTGTGATATCGAATTCTAATACCAAAAATTGAAATTCTGATATAACATATCGAATTTTGAGATGATTTACGGAATTCTGAATGACATAATAATGTCAATATATCGAATTCAGATGTGTTGAATTTGGATATAAGCCACTCAAATTCTGGCTTGACATATCGAATTCTGTCATCATTTATCTAATTTTGACAAATACCTTAGACAGGTATCCCATGATTTATCCCGATTGTCAAAAATCGCGTTCTGAAAACGAAATAATCCTGTTTTTGAGAAAATCGTGTAATGACAGACATACAAAAATCCTTTAATAATCTAGAATTCGCGATTTTTCATTTTGTGTCTGCCTACGGTATAAGATATACAATTCTGACATTATAAATTCATATTCTGACATGCCATATCGAATTTCAACGGAGTATGTAGAATTCTGATATATAGAGTTCTGACACGAAAAATTTGATTTCAGAAATATCGAATTTGGCCAGCATTAATTCTAATTTTGACAGGACAAATCGAATTCTGGCTTCATATATCGAATTCTGACATAACATACATAAAGACAAATTCTGATATGATATATCGAATTCTAAAATTATTTATTAAGTTTTCCCTTGGTATGACAAATTCTGACATGATATTCAGAACTACATACTACATCAGAACATTACAAATTCAATTCTGATATGATTTACCAAGTTTTGGCATGATATATCGAACTCTGACATCATAAATTCAAATCTCGCCTGAAATTCTCACAACAAAAATGTAGATTCTGACATGATGTATCAAATTCAGACGTGATACCTATATATCAATTCTGACATCATATATTCAAATTCTGACACGACATATCGAATTCTGGCTTGTTATCATGATATATCGCATTTTGACATCTGATATTTAATTTATGACATGACGTATCGAATTCTGACATGAAGTAACGAATTGTACAATTTATCGGATTCTGGCATAATATCTCGAATATTTGACATGTCGATTTCTGGCATAATATATCGAATTTTTGCATAGTACATATAATTTTGACATCATGAATACAAATTCTGATATTGCATATCTAATTCTGACATAAAGTATAGAATTATTCATGATAACTCGAATTCTGACATCAAAAATTGAAATTCTGATACGATATGTCGAATCTTGACATCAAAGATTTAAATTTTGATAAGACACATCGTATTCGCTTATGATTTTTCGAATCCTATGAAGTATCTATTTTTGGCATCAAAAATGATAATTTAATTTTGATATGATATTTCGATTTCTAAAAAATTTATTTTATTCTGGTATAATGTATCGACATGATATATCGAATTCTGACATCACAATTTCAAACTCTGAAATTTCATATTGTATTCTGCCATGATACATCGAATTCTAACATCAAAAACTAGATTCGGATATGACATATCAAATTCAGACATAATACATATATCGAGTTCTGACATCATAAATACAAATTCTGATATTGCAAATCTAACTCTTACATCATTTATCGGATTCTGATACGATAATTCGAAATCAAAAATTCAAATTCTGACATGACTGGGATTCTGGCATAATATCTCGAATATGTGACATGGCAAATTCTGGCTTGATATATCGAATTCTACCATAAGATGTAGAATTCTGATATCATAAATGCAAATACAGATACTGTATATCTAATTGTGACATGAAGTATGGCATTCTGACATTAGATATCGAATTTTGATACTAAAGATTCTAATTCTGGCATGGCATAATACTTCGAATTTTTATATGATATGTTGATTTCTGACAGAGTTTATTGAATTATAGTACCTTGGATACATAATATCTTATTGGGTTGATATAACTGGCAGTTAATTTCTGTTGGTTTTGTGGCCGCAGCCGTGGATGGATATATCAACATAAATTTTACATTAAACGTTCAGCCAAGCAATACAAGAGAAAAAACTCCTTTTAGGGTGTTCGGTTATACGAATGTTTTTGTTCACCAACCTCACCAAGATGATAAAATAAGAAAAAGAAATTGTCTGGCGATAAAATCATCGCAGTCATTTTACGACTGAAGTGACACGTTCTAAAATGACGTAAGGTACAAAACTGGGTATTTCGATGAAAATGGTCTTAAATGAATTATGGTGAAGTTATGGCATATAGGATATAGCCGATGGAAATGCGATTCTCATATGAATTTAGCTGAAATTTTGGAACATGGATATTTTTTAACTGATTGTGATAAACTTTGACGATAATTATAAGAAGTTCTGAACCACACCACAGAACAAAATTGTTTATATGTTCAGGACTGGGCCTTTTTGATCTTTTTTTAAATGCTGTTGACATCTTCAGAGAATTTCAATTTTCGGTTGAAAGTATAGCTAAGTATTTAAAATTGGAAATCTTTTCTATTTGAAAACAATTAGCATTACTATCGGAAATAGAGCAGTGAAGAGTGAATAATAAATATTAAAGAGCAAATTTTAGAATGCTGCATTTTTCACTTTTAAATTTGATCTAAAATTTAAGCACTTTTTAAAAAATTATTTGTTATCACTATCAGTAATAAAAAGAAAATTATTTTGCGTATCTTATGTATATCATGGCTCTATTTTGATATTCTAAAAAATCTTCACTTTTAATTTGTTTGAAGATTTGTCGATAAGGTCGCTAGATGGTGATGGTTAGTTTTAGCGAATAGTAGAATTTTTAATATTATCAAACAGGTAGGGTATTGCATTATAATATTATGTAAAAAATGAATTTAAATGTAGAAAACTAAAAACTATCTGTAATATCTATAACATGTAATTTCCGCTTTAATAAAGTTAAAATTATAATTGTTATTAAATTTGTACAATATCTTAAATTTTCAAATATAATTTACATTCTAATGTAATTTACGTAGATTTTTACATTTTTAACTTGTAAAATGTAAAAAATGGTTTTTACACGAATATGCCCAACTGTGAACGTATATTTACTTGGCGCAAATTTCACTTTGAAGCCGATTTTTTTTTCTCGGCATATTGTTGAATGCAACTTATGTCAAGTTTTACTCGTCTTCTTCCTTTTTGATATTTATGCACAAACAAAACAAATTTACAAATGCAATAAAAATTTTAATTACTCTAAAATTACCATGGGATAATTTCGGATTTCCAGGCAATCTCATAAGGCTATAGCGACTTAATTGCTAATTACGCTTTAAATTTATTATTTTTATTATTATTATTTATTTATTTATTTTATTATTTTGACAATTAGTGGATCAAAGATGCCTGTGTTGATTGACATACATACCTACATATTTATAAAGTGAAATTATTAGCATTAAAGATAAAAATACATAAAAAGATATAATATATAGTATAGTATAGTACAATTAAGCGAAAATTAACAAAATCAATGACTTTAAGCTTGAAACCGTAGCAAATCATACTAACATCTCGGCAATCCAAGATAAATGCTTTTAAGTTCGAGTTGAACTTTGGAATTAGAGCAAGTTTTGAATTCATCAGGAAGATTATTGTAGATTTTAGGAGTCAAAAAATAACAAATTACTTTCTATATATAGGAAATAACCAGGTAGTTAGGTATTAGCGAATTATACGCAATACATATTAAATTCTTAATAATTTAAATTTTTAATTATCTGGTTATGTACAGAAGAACCCTAATTTCAAACAGAAATCATATTTTTGCGTTAAATAAAGTAAAATTGAAAATATTAAGAATTTAATATTATACAATGCATATAATTCGCTAATATTTAAATCGCTAATCAAAATTGTAATTAGCAAGTCAATTGCTAAAGCCTGATGAGATTGACTGGAAAATAATTAAATTTTTCGTAATTTTTCTTGATAATTTCGCTATTCGCATATTTTTATTTTCAATTAAAGTATTTACGATACACAAAGTAACTTAATTTGATGTAATTGCACCTTAATTAAAAACGGTGCTGGTTGCCATTGCATTCGATACTTATCAGTGTCACTATTTTATTTGATGCAAAACTTGCATCGAAATTGCTTTTCCGACCTAAATAGTAATTAAATTTTATTCGAAACAATGGCTACATCGCTAAATTCCGTTTCCGATGCAAATAACATTTAAACTTATTTCGAAGCTAGGCTTGTAGTATAAAGTGATGTAAATTTATGATGGATCAATATGCGATGCTAATAGCATCGATAGAGGTCATAAACGATAGAGGCAAGCAACGTTGAAGAAAATGCAGAGAGATATTCACACTCAGTCAATTGATCAATTAATAAAAAAAAAATGAAAATTTAAGTCAACCAAAGAGGATTTGCTGTATATTCCATTTTACTACAATGAAATAGTCAGCAAAGGCAATAATCTCAAATCATTTCTTCTTTATTTAGGTTATATGGGAATAATCCATGTTGGCTGAAAATTATAAACCAGCAAAGCTTCATATTCCATAATCATCCGATCATTTTGAATCTCAAATCCAAACTTACCTCATTAAATCTACATGACGGTTATCTAGACAACAAGAATATTGGATAACCACTCCTCCTATAGCTATCTGTAAACAACACGACCAAATGATAAATATATTTATTTTACATTTATTTGAAGCCAAAATCGGGCAATTTATTTAAATTTGAAATTTGACAATTTGAAAGTTATTTATGTATAAACCTCATGATTATTCACTTGGAAATTTTCTCTTCTATAATAGTAGTGTTTGGTTCTACTCGCTTTAATATTACCTACTTTAAAATAATATTTCCTAAAGAATTAAATATTCATGGTCACTATTGTCTGAAGCATTTCTATATAACACACATTCTTTTTACTTTAATTGCTAAGGCACATGATCTTCAAAACAAAACCCCAAAAAAACTCTGCAAACAAATCATAAACACACATTTCCAAATTTTACTTTTATTTTCATTTAGCTTTCTTTTTGTTTTACTTAAAATTCTGCAAACTATCTCTTGATATAGTACTTATACGTATAGTCAAATAATGTGTAAAAAAAACTAAAAAGAACTTTCAATTAATCTACACACAAAAAAATTATATACGCCTCAATTGAAAGTAATAATTTAAGTAAGTTAAACAACAATTTAGATCATCTCGAAGTTAATATTTTGGTACAATTTTACTTTTATCCCAATCTTAGAGATCTTAGTTAATTTGTTAGTACGGGTGATTAAAAGTTTCTTTCTAATGTCAGTTTAATGGTAATTATTTGGTAGGATCTACATTTATGAAATAAAATTGGTTTACAATTTGTTAAGTGCAAATAAATCAACTTATTTGTGTACTTTCTAAACGATGCACTACCCAAGTTGATTTGAGGAAACTTCCAAATAATAAAATTAAAAGTTTTTAAAAATTAGTTAATCGTTAAAGATTTTTATAATTTCTGTTTGCTTTAATTATATGTAAAGCTGAAAAGCACAATTTTAAATAATTTATTATCTTAATTCTAAAGCCGTAGATCATAAATTTTCTTCGGTTGTCGTAGATCATAAAACATATTTAAGAAAAACATTCACTTTCATGTTTTGTTTATTCTCTATCATGCAATCTAATTTAATATAGATAGTATCATTTAATATACATAATGTGCAATTTATTTCTTTTGATAATATAATGCACTAAAAAAAACGCAACAGGCAAAGTTTTCGAAAATATGTTTATGTGGCCGCAGGCATTATCATGGAAAATAGTCCACGTCCAATTTGTCTTTCCTTAAGAGTCATATGAAGCTTATTAGAATCTCTACTACATACCTTTCTGTTGTTAAAGCCGCATTTATCTATTTACCTTTGAATAAAGTTTCAGATAATTTCGTTGTAAAAATTGTTTTCCATTTTAAAAACTTTTTAAATCTGGGTATGAAGAATTTTGCGATGTACAAGACAAGGTAAAGGCGGCCTGTGGCGCAGATGAAGTTGAAGGTGAATTCAGTAGATGCGCTCAACATGAAGAATACTATATCGCGGCCATGTCGAACCTAATAACAATACTTAAATATTGCCGTACACCATCTGCTTCAACATCGCAAGAGAATACTCCCAAGACACCACCACCAACGGATATTCCTATCTTCGACGGTGACTATGTGAACGGTCGGTTTCACCGACCTATTTCACAACTGCTGGAATCTTACAAATTCGCGAAAGCTACATTACTTAGAGGTGAACCTTACCGGTGTAGCTGCCACATTACTAAAGTCAGTGCAAATCAGTGACGGTAACTACGCCGAAGAATGGAATATGGTAAAAGGCCGTTATGACCATAGGCGTTTTATTATCGACAGTCATCTTCGGAAGTTCAAGAGTATGCCGGTATTACACAATGAGTTCGCTTAAGGGTTAAGAAGAATTATAGATATTCCCACGGACACGGTGCGCTGTTTGAAAATATTAGCCATTCCGCTTACGACATGCGATATCATTTTCGTGAATCTGATCACGGAGAGACTATATACGGAAACCCATCGCCAGTGGGAAGTATCCCTCAATAGAGCTCAATATCCAACGTATCAGGAACTCATGCATCTTCTAGAAAGCCGTTGGCAATCATTAGAAATGATTTCCTCGACGAATACAAAGTCATCGTAGCCATTCTCTTCACCAATATCAACGTCACATTCAAGCTCGCAATGGAAGTCCAACTTCACACAAACTCGCTCGCTGATAGTACTCCCAGCATCCCAGAATTCGACAGCGTATCTCGTTTGTGAGAAAGATCACAATATGTTCCAATGCGATAATTTCAAGCCACTCACTATCGAAGGGAGGTATACACTTAATAAGTTTCAGCTCTAGTAGCGTCAACATTAGGCGATGTTCTCGGATTATGAAAAAAACCTGTATCACAGTGTCAATCAGCGAAATATCTGCCAACTTCATATTCAACCGTCAATTTCGTATTGTGATCAACGGCAATTACTGCACTTTTCATCGAAAAGATCATCGGTATTTTACCCACACGAATCATTGATCCGCAAAAATGGCAATATTTGAAATACTTGCAGCTCGCTGATTCGTAGTATCATTACCCAAACATGATCGACATTTTGTTCGGTGCCGATGTAATTGGCATGCTCCAGTATCATATAAAGTATTGATGGGTCTGCGATTGCTCAAAAAACGATATTAGGATACGTCTTGTACCGAAAGGTGGGTCGACCAGCAACCAGTTAACTTTCAGATCGGATGACGATCATCGAAAATCATACCACGGCCGATAACTTACTTAAATCATTTTGGGAAATCGAGAATGTTTTGGCACCACGAACTCTGACCGCCGACGAAATTAAATGAGAACAACATTTCCAAACAACATATCTCCACAATATACAGAAGGAAGATACACTGTGGACCTGTCATTCATAGGATACTCAGCGCCACCTGGATCATCCCGCGAAAGCGCCATCATACGTTCAAAAAAGCAAGAACATCTTTTCATGAGGAACCACAACTAGATCTTGAATAGAGAGCTCGAATCTGTTATTTGCTTCGTCACGGTGTGCTACAAATTTCTCGTCCACGTCGGCCCAAGATTGCAAGAATAATTTTCAGTATTCTCTCTCGCTTCCATAAATATGTGTTTGTTTTCATTACAGATATCAAACAAATGTATCGCCAGACCCTGGTGGTAGCTGAATATAGGAATTTTCAACGAGTCGTTTGGGGAAATTCACCTGACGAGCCAGCCTGAGATTACTGACTACGCACGGTGACCTATGGCACTGTTTGCACTTCGTACTTAGCGATTCGCACACTCTACCAATTAGCACAAGTTGATTGTCTATCAGTCCCGATAGCTTTCAAGGTCACCCTTATCGACTTTTATGTAGACAACCTAATCAACGGCGCCAATGATATAGTTACACTGATCGAAATTCAACGTCAAATGGTGGCTCTACTCAGATGCGGTGGCTTCGAACTTCGAAAGTGGATAACGAACAACGCAACACTCCCTAAACAAATTCCAAAAGAATTTTGTGAGCCGCATTCATTGGAGCTATACTGCGATGAATCAATTAAGGCACTTGGGTTGAATTGGTCCCCCTCGACTGACACTTTCAGTTTCAGGAGCGCATTTATAGCCAATACTCAAGTTCAAACCAAACGAACCATTTGAGAAGAATCATCGAGAATCTTCGATCCACTTGGTTGGCTAGCTTCCAGCGTTATCCCATTTTCATGGGATGACGCTGTTTCGAGTTCAATATCTCACCGCTGGTCAACATATCTCAAAACATAAAACAATTGGAGAAAATTAGAATCGAACGTTGGCTCGCAATAGCTCCACGGACCACGGCTTCTTGGGGAGCCGCGGCTCACTGTTTGAAAAAGTAGACAGTTTGTGGTAATTCGGTTAAATAGATTTTTGACATATTATTGAAATATTGTCGATCCCGTGATTATTTCGATGCACACAAATTTTTAATGAAAACATCGATTCATTTACCATTATTCAGTGAATTTATTTTGATAATTCGCCAACAGCTTTGGAAGCAATTTTTTTCTTTTGAGTTTTTTGGGAGGGGATCATTTCACCATGACGCCTCTTGTGGATTCGCCATTGGGTGAATAGATACACTTTTCATCACAGGAATGTTGAGAGAATACCCACCTGTTTTTAATATTCCAAATATTTTAAAACATGGATCCTAGTCTACGCTTTGCTTTCCAAATTAGTTTAATCTATTAAGAAATCAATCTGATGAATCAAAGTAAAACTAAACGATTTCTATTCATCTGCGAGTGTGGTGAATAAAAGGAGCCACTGATTTTTCAGTTTGTTTCTATTCCTGTAGTAAGGAGGATATTAATAGAAACAACTAAATTCACGTGAATCATAATTTTAATTTCTCACGAGTTTGACAAGGGCGAATATCGATGGCTTAGTGAATATCGGCCCTAACCCACATTTCTAACATTTTTCAAGAAATGCAAAAAACGAGATTTTTGACAGATAATACCATATGCTGTAGGGCCGAACAAAATTGAATGTGGAACGTGTTTTATTGGTTTTTAGGTTAAACCAGTCGCACAGAAAGACGCGACGGGTGGCATTCTACATTTTGGTATCAAAATGTCATTTTTGAAAAAAATGTGGGTTAGGGTCGATATTCATTAATCCATCGATATTTAGTTTTGGTTTTTCGTAAATCTTCAAATTCCCTTTTCTGTGCTAATCATTTTTGAAAAACATTCTCTACACGACATTACTAATATTTTTTGGTTTCCTGTTCTTCGTTATTTTTTTTTTTTTTTTTTTAAATGCAAATTTTTACAGTAGGTACTCGTTCTCAGAAACTTCTTAGTCAATTTTGATTTGCTGGTTGAAAGCTTGTCAAATCGTCGTCTCAGTATTATCTTGTCGCAAGTACCACGGATACCAGTGGCAGTTACAACAAGATAATAATGAGGCAACGAAATTTGGCTTCAAAAATGTAAATTTCGTTAAATTGATTAGTTAACGTTGAATGCTTCGAATCAAAAATTTCGAGGTTCCTTATAAAATTTCAAATTTTAAATCTAAATTTGGTAGGCGAGTTACAATACTTTCAAACGAGATGGATCTAGGAAAAATCTTAATTTATTATTATTAAATGATTAAAAGTGGTGAAATGCTTTGAGCTGGTAGAACATTACACTTTGCCGAACCATGATTTATATTTAGTTAACAAAATATTACATTGTGTGATTAAAATTAAAAGTCGAGCTGTTATATTTGGTTCCGAGGCAAAACGCAGCATAGCCCCACGCTAGCTATTTACACCTAAAACATTCCCCTCAATGAGAATTTCCTTTAGATTTCGCACTTTGCACTTTATTTTTAAAATTTGGATGGTCGGCTTTTAGCTAAAAATATAAACCATTATCTGTTATTGATATTATTTTCCAGGATATTAATGTAATTAATAAGAAAATAGGGGAAAAATAGGTCTGGGTAATGTATTTGCAACAAACTTTTCAAGATGCTTTTTATTGTTTTATTTTGAGAACCAGTTGAAAATCCGAAATGATTCTGATCTCGTTCAGACAAAACATCGGGTGTTCAAAACGAATCTTCCAAATTCATTTCGTAGCAGATGATTGTACTGGCTTATTTTTCAAGTTATCTATCAGATAAGTCAGATGGTCAGATGAGCCATTTAAAGAAACAGAATTTTTTCAAAACAGAATTTTGTAAAAACAGAATTTTGTAAAAACAGAATTTTGTAAAAACAGAATTTTGTAAAAACAGAATTTTGTAAAACAGAATTATTGAAAAAAATAAAATTTCGAAAAAACAGAATTTTGTCAAAACAGAATTTTGTAAAACAGAATTATATACCGATCCCGAAAATTATATCTATTGCGTTATGTTTCCTCTAAGCCTATTTTAAAACTAGTGTATCATGCGCTAATTCACTCTAGATTGCAATATGGTATCACCTGCTGGGGTGGAATTTACTTTTTCAACTTACGACCAATTAATACTTTGCAAAAGCTTCAAATGCGATTGATCAATTTAAAACATAGGCTTACTCATGCTTTTCCCCTGTTAGTTGATAATAAAATATTGCCGGTTCGGAATCTTTATGTTTTTAAGGTTCTAAAATTGTTCTTTATAAAATGTCGTTATCTTAGAGTTAAGGAAGTGCCCATATATAATTTAAGAAATAATAATAGATGCCTCATTCAGAAATCTAAGATCGAAAATTTCAGACGTTTCTATATAAACATGGCACCGTTTTTGTACAAACAGTTACCGGATCATATTAAATTAATAAGATCTTTAAAGGTCTTCCTTAATGAAATTAATTTATGGTTAATGAATATTGAGAATATTGAAGATTTATTTTTAGTTTGTAAATAGTTTCTTATGGAATTTTGCATATAAACTTTATTTTGTATTATAATTTCTTCTAAATCGGTTTTGAGTTGCTTTTAGGGAGTGTCGAGTAAGCGGCGACACTTGAAGAACATACCGCTTCCATGTAGCTTTGCACACAAGACCGGTTTTGATATAGTTTATTTTTGGCGTTAAGTTTGTAATTTTTGATTATTTGCACCCAAGATTGCACCCGTTCAACATCATTTATATTCTATGTTTACTCGTACTCCAACGCATTTATTTTTAAATTAGGAGTACTAAGTTCATTTATTTATTTTTTTTTTATGTAGTTAAACTTAAGTTATTTTATGCTTTACAAATAATGAAATCATTATAAAATTATAAATAAGAATAAACCGGAAAACTGTAAAAAGAAAGAAAGAAATGAATGAATAAAATAAATAAATAAAAATAAATAAATAAAATATTTCTTGATTTTATAGAATTTATAAAAAATTTGTGGAATTTATAAAATTTATAAAAATTTATATAATTTATAAATTTAAAGAGTTTATAGCACTGTTGGCATAACGTTACTGTAACGGAACAGAATAACGGAAAAACCGGAATTATTTCCAGTAACGTTATTTGTACCGGTACAAAAAATAATAAAATTGAAAATAACGTTATTTTTAACGTAACGCTATTTTTATTTTCCGTTATTTGGTTACAATTGAGCATTTTCAGAATTTAAAAAACAAACATTGAGTTAATTTTAGTCTTCACTGAACGTTTTGTATCGCCGTTGCGTTTGAATCGTTTGGTCTAAATTCTCGTTTATCTGTTTATGACTTGAATCGTTTGGTCTAAATTCTCGTTTATCTGTTTATGACTTTATTTATAAAACAGATTTTAGTTTAGAACAAAAATTTGACATCACATAATATAAAACATAACCACAAACTTCTGTATGGTGATAAATTGTTATGGTAACTATACTCGTAAGCTAAAATAAAATATCTAAACAAAAACAAAAATAATTAATTTTTATTTTAAAATATATTTGTTTTAGAAGTATGGGTAGACATTTGGAAGAAGGTGTTAAAATTCGAAAGCAATTTGAAATTAAAAATAACACTAGTAAATGTAAATTATGCCTTGATGATACTACAATTCCCGGAACGCATACAGGGAATCTACGTAAGCATTTGAAAAGGCATCACACGATCGTTATGAATGAAATTAGTCAACAAAAAAAATCTAAATTAGAAGTACAAGCCTCCCAATGTAGTCCAAAATATTTACAAAAACAAAAAGACATAACTGAATTTGTGAATGCTAAAAAAAATATTTCGTTGAGTATGACTAAACAGGAAATGATAGATATATACGTAGAGATGGTTACCATAAATGGCTTTCCGCTTCGTGCAGTAGAGTCGAGTGCATTGTGCAAAATATTTGACCCGATCAACAAGGCATTAAATTTAACCATTAACCGCCGTAATATTCGTGAACATATTAGTGCAAAAGCGGAGAATTATAGACTATCTATTGCCAAAGAAGTTAAAAATAAAAAATTGATCTCATTGAAAGTTGATTGTGTAACGCGACTTGATAGATCATTAATGGGTGTAAATATACAATTTAAATTAAATAATAAAATTGTAATAAGGACATTAGCTGTAAAAGAATTACATGTAAAACATTCTGGTGAAAATTTGTCAAATGAGATTTTGGCTATATGTGACAAATATGGAATTAAATGCGACCAACTCTATACTTTTACATCTGATAACGCTCGGAATATCATAAAAGCATCAGAGTTAATAGGCATAGCGCAAACAACAAGCGCGAATTACGATAATGACGGCGAAACTGAAACGATTTACCAAGATGAATGTGACAGTGATTATGAAGCTGTCCTTTTTGATGTAGATGAAATAGAATCAGAGATGAAACTTAAAATTCCAATACTTAGCTCTGTAATGTGTATGGCTCATACGTTACAACTTGCGGTGAACGATGTTCTTAAAATCAATGTTCATAAGGAAATAATCGACAAGGCTCGATGCGTTGTGATTAAGCTAAGAACACCAAGCATTTTTTCGATATTAAAAGCTCGGGGTTTAAAGAAACCAATAAGAAATGTAGTTACTAGATGGGGTTCGACGTATACAATGATCCAGCGATTAATGGAAATTAAATCATTTTGTATTGAGATGTGTGGCGCTATTCCTGATCTATATTTAACAGAAAACGAGTGGATACAACTAGATCTCATGCAATCAATTCTCAAATATCCGTAAGATGCTACCATTCGTCTACAAACAGTACAGTTAGTCTTGAGTGAAGCCTATGCAACTATTTATAGGTGTATTTTGCACTTAAAGCACAATAAAACACCACTTTCATCTAGCCTTTACAGTAGCTTGATAAAACGCTCGGAAAATTCATTTTCAACCTGTGGTCCTATCATGGGGGCCGTTTTTCTGGATCCCAGATATCAAGCTCTTCTTTCGTCATCTGAAAAAAATGTGGCCAAGAAACATTTAGCCAAGTTATACAACCATATGGATTGTATCACTTCAACAAATGCACAGGTGTCTTCCCTTGCTACTGGAGAACGAAACGAAGACGAACATGTAAATTCATCTAGTGAAGGAGCGGCTTCTGAAGATATTTTAATTTCTTTTTTGAAACAGAAATCTAAATATCCCGTTAATTCAAATACGCTCTCCATTAGTCAAACAAATCAAATTGCTTCGCTGCTAAATAACTTTGAAAAAGTAGAGATGCTTCCTAGAGTTACTCGAATTAATATAATTAATCGAATTTATTGAATTTACATAATTTATAGAAATTTAAGTATTTATTCTATTTATAGTTTATAAAATTTGTAGATTTAATCGAATTCATTAATTTACATTTTTAGAATTCAAGAAAAAATTGTGGAATTTTAAGAACAAGTATAGTCCTTTTTCAAAAAAGTTTATTATAGAATTTATCGAAATTATAAAATTTATAATTTTTGTTTCATATTTTACAATTTGTAGTGCTGCATATTTCATGGTGTTTTAAATGTATATTTGCTTACATATTTAGTTTATTTTTAGAGCATAAATCTCCGGGCTCACAGCGTTCTGAATAAACAATTTTAAAATTATTATTTTATTATGTATCAATGTATATGTGCTATTTTTATAGCTCGCTATTTCCATTTAATTTTTTTGAGTCACTTACACTATACAAGCATAATTTGTGGTCCTTTTGCACGTATGTAATTTTCATTTTCAAAAACACTTGCTGTTTCGGCCGGGTCCGGGTCAAAATGCCGCGTTTTAAAATGTCGCGTTTCAAAATGCCGCGAGGTACAACATGTCTCGTGGTACAAAATGTCGCGTCTTAAAATGTCGCGTTTCAAAATGCCGCGAGGTACAAAATTTCGCGTGGTACAAAATGTCGCGTTTCAAAATGCCGCGAGGTACAAAATTTCGCGTGGTACAAAAAGACGCGTTTTAAAATGTCGCGTTTCACAATACCGCGACGTACAAAATGTTCAATTTAGATTAAATTGTAGATCTGATATCAACTTCCGATATATAAGGACTTAACTTTAACATTTTAGTGAAGGAATATTCTAATAAATTTCAACATTTGCGTTCTTTTTCTTAGACCCACTTTATAATTACATAAAATTACATTTATAAATAATTTCCATTCAGTGAAGGAAAATTTTACTATATGTTTAAACACAATTTGCTTGTTTCAAATAATTTTTATTAAATTATTTATTATTTCACATCATTTTGTTTTGATTTATACGGGATTTTTCAAAACGCGTCATTTTAAAACGCATCATTTTAAAACGCGTCATTTTGTACCACGCGGTTTTATGAAACGCGACATTTTGTACCACGCGACATTATGTACCACGCGGCATTTTGAAACGCGACATTTTAAAACGCGACATTTTGTACCACGCGACATTTTTTAGGTCGCTGCATTTTGAAACGCGACATTTTAAAACGCGACATTTTGTACCACGCGGCATTTTGAAACGCGGTATTTTAAAACGCGACATTTTAAAACGCGGCATTATGAACGGTTCCCGTTTCGGCCATATATAGTAGATATTTTCACAACAAAATAAATTAAAGTAGGCGGTTTTTTTTATTTTTTATTTTTGTAATCGGCTCACGATGTTTTATGAAATGCCGGATGATGTTGTATATTGCATATGTATGCGTAGATTTTGCGTTTATTTTACGTTTTATTTATTTTTAGGTTATTGTCGATATTCACATATACATGCAATATTATTTGTTCGGCACTTTTGTTTCCATAACATGATTTCTATATATTTTTTTACTTACTCCTACCGCTCCGAACAAGTAAATTCATATATGGATGATTCATTACGAAATTTCGCCTATTTCTCAATACGAATTCGAGCAGCTTTGGTTTGTTAATGAATTGATATTTGTTCGATAACATAATAGTTACCGACACCAAAAGTTAAAAAACAAAAAATTCAACACGTACACTAGAAATATTTAATTTAAAATTTTATTTATTTGTGCATTCAAAAATTCAGTCGATTGCGCCGATAATGCAGCTTTGCAAAAATGAATTCTGCTTCCAAATACTCGCAATTTGACACTTGAAAATCAAATTTTTCAACTCAAATTCTTAGTACTGACTGCAATAATGACTATAATGTCGCTGCGGAATTTTTGAATGTATACCCATATTATCACTAGACGTTTGGCTTAAATTCTGTTTTATAAAATCAACATACACATTCCCACAGGCACATCATTATACTTGCCCACATACCTTCATACACAAACAAATACGCACACCTATATACCTATGTACGAGTATATAAACACTTTGTATTTATATAAGAATTATATATATTTCATATAATTTTGCAATTAATTTTTTTGCCACACACACACACACCCACCCAAACACACACATACACACACGCACACACGCACACACGCACAAACACACACACACACACACACACACACACACACACACACACACACACACACACACACACACACACACACACACACACACACACACACACACACACACACACACACACACACACACAGCCACACAGAGTAAATAAAAATTATAACACATGTTTCATAAAATTCTGCTAAAAATTAATTCTGCAATTAATTTTTTTGCCGCAAAAAAATTAATTGCAGAATTAATTTTTAGCAGAATTTTGTGAAACAGAATTTTGTGAACCAGAATTTTGTGAAACAGAATTATGTAAAAACAGAATTACGTAAAACAGAATTATAAAAAACAGAATTTCGTACCAAACCCATAATTTTCTTGTGGCATTTAATAAGCCAATTTTTAGTTTAGAAATATGAGCTTTCCAATTTAAGTTTGAATCCATAGTAATACCCAACTATTTAAATTCATCTACAGTGTCAATTTTTATACAAAGATCGTTGCATGAAATATTCTCACACCCTAAAGAGTGATACACAAGGCTTGAAACAGGCTTCAAATCATTCACTAGGTTGAAAAACATTATTTGTGTTTTAGTACTCAAAAACATATCATGAGTAACAAACCATTTTCTAAGCAATATTAAGTCTTTCTTGATATAATCAATAAGTAAACTATTATCAGGGGCCGAATATACTAAAACCATATCATCCGCAAAAGCAGTGATGCGACCACGCAATTTGACGTGAAAGATTGAGCCAATATAAATTAAAAACAACAACGGACCGAGGACAGAACCTTGGGGCACACCTATATGAATATCAGTTTCATCACTTAGAACATTTTGAATTTTTACCCTTTGAGATCTATTTAATAAATAGGAATGAATCAAATCCAGACTTAGACCTCTAAAACCCACATTACACAATTTTTTAAGTAAGATTGAATGATTCACGGTGTTAAATGCTTTAGTGATATCAATGAACATTGCTGCAACCTTACGTTTAGCGTTAATGTTGTTGTAAACAGGTTCAAAAAAGTCCATTAAAGCAGATTCCGTTGATAAATGCTCTCTGAAACCAAATTGCCTGTCGCTTAGTATCGCATTCTTATTTATAAATGATAACATACGTGACTTTAAATTTTTTTCAAAAATACACCAATTAAAAATGAAAACTAATACATCAACAATGAAATAAATAATATATTTAATCAAGTTAGATGATATACCATCTATACCTTTAGAGTTTGAGCACTTCAGGGAACGAACGATATTCAAAATTTCCGTGGCATTTGTCAGATGGACAAACAACAATTTTCTCTATTTTTGAAGATTAGATCTTGTGGAATATTAGTAAAAAACTCATTGAACTCATTTGCAATATCTGAAGATTTTGAGATAGACATACCATTCTTGGCTTTGACCGAAAAAATGTTATTTGTTACATTAGGCTTACCCAATACTTAATCAACAAATTTCCATTTTATTTTTGTGTCGGAAATACTTTTTAACTTATTTATGTGATAATTTTGTAGATTTTTAAAATTCTGCAAATTCTATAAATCTTACAAACCCATTAAATCTTCTAAGCTCTGTTAATTATTCTATAAATTATAAAAAAATCGATAAATTCAATAAATTTCATAATTTCTACAAATTTTACAATTTCTATTAAGCCTATGTATAAACAATAGAAATTTATAATTTTATGAATTTTATAAGTCCTATAAATTTTATAAATTCTGTTAATTCTATAAATATTTGCAATCCTACTACTTGAACAAATTCTACAAATTTTGTAGATTTTAGGTTTTGTAAGTTCTGTGAAATTCTACAAATTCGTATTTGACTTATTTTAAAAATTGCATGATTCCTTCAAATTCTATGAAAAGCATAATTTTTAAAAAATTTTATTTATTCTCTAAGTTGTATAAATCGCACAAATTGTGTATAAGTACTAAAAATCCTGCAAAATGAATTTTAATTCAATAAATTTTCTAAATTCTATAAATTACACAAATTCTTTATAAATTCTATTATGTCTAAAATTTAGTAAAATAAATGTCAATTATATAAATCTTACAATCCTGTAAATTCGATATATTCTCTAAATTTTTTAAAGTCGATAAATTCTACAAATTTTAAAAATTCTACGAATTCTGTGAATTTTGTAATTTATACTGAGTCTATAAACCCTGTAAATTTATAAATTTTATAAATTCTAATAATTCTCTAATTTCTTTATATTTTCTGTATTCGTTCTATGGAAGAGTTCGAGTTCCTATAAATGGTTTTAATTCTGTAAGTTCTATCAATTCTACAAACGCAAATTTGACTTATTTTGAAATTCGATGATTCCTTTAAATTCTATAAACTCTATAAATTTTACAAATTTAATTATTTCTACAAATTACATAAATGTCAAAAATTCCATATAAGTTCTATTACAAATCCTTTAAATTTTTTAAATTCTAATAAGTTTATAGGCCTATAATTTCTATAAACGTTATAAATTTCAATTCTATCAATTCTATAAATCCTATAAATCCTATAAATTTTACAAATTCTAAATAAATTTTATGAATTTTATAAATTCTTTAATTTTTGTAGATTCTATGAGTTCTACAAATTGTTTCAACTCAGTCTGTTGTATAAATTCTACAAACTCAAATATGACTTATTCTTAAAATGCTATAATTTCTAATAATTTCATAAATTCTTTGAATATTAGAAATTTTGTAAATTCAATAAATTCTACAGTCTCTATAATATCTATTTTTTTTTAATTCTACAATGTTTAATTTATCTTAATCAGAAAAACATTGATTTTTGCGGCTTTATACGACAGAACGAGAAAGTATTATGTATTATGATTGTGGTGCCATCGATTAAGAAAGCTTTATATTTCGAAAAGCGTCTTTCCATCTTCACAGATATGAAAATCCAATAAATACATTTTTTTTAATTTTTCAACGTTTATATACTTCGGTAAAAACAAATAATAAACACTAGAATACATACAAATATATGCATTTATGGGAGGTTTCGCGCTACTGTTTTTCCAATTGCAATGATTTTACGGTCAATATTGCGCCCAAATAGAACCGCTCTATTTAATTTATTTTAAACTTTAAACTGATCAGTAACAAAGCGATGCAAATTTGCGTCGTTCAGCGAGTTTACCATGATAATTTACTACTACATATGGAATCTTGAACAAAATTAATTCAGATTAACAAGATTATGAGTAATAGTATCTTTTAAAGCGTACATGGCAGGTTTAGGTGATCAACTTAACAGAACTGTACTTTGCTCTTGATCAACTAACATCAGTAAGGTTCGTCCTACAAATTCAAAATAGAATAACTTATTAACTTTTAGAACCAAAAATGTAACTTAGTTTAAATACTGAGCAAACAACAGCCGTCTTTATGTAGGAGTTTCTCAGTGTAGTTTGCAAAATTACCGGATTTAGGTATTACCGGTAATTCGGTAAACGTTTCTTAAAATCCCGATTAACCGGGTTTTTACCGTTAAATCTAAATCTAATTTTATTTCTAATATAACAGATGAAAAACAGCTGAAACTATTGGATAACGCAATCAATAATATTTTATTCCAAAATATATGTATTTACATAGTTTTAATTTAATTCTAATTATTAATAAACATTCATTTAATAAAAATAAAATATAAAATCCAACTTTTTCAGTTTTCTTAAGTGCCTAAATATTCTCAATAAAGACAAAGCTCGAGACTAGTATTTTTAAAATAAAATACAAAAAAATATCACAATAAAGAAAATTAAAAACTATTTTAAGTATTGAATAAAATATAAAATTAAATCAAATAATTTAAGTGTGATATAAGCCACGGCCACCACAAATAATAATGTATTTACATTATTCTTAAACACACATTGTATCTATGCTGTCGTCATTTAAATTTGATCTGAATTTCGTACAGCTTATACCAGTCGCTGAAAAAGCACGCTCCGATTCGACACTAGTCGGCTAGAATTTGGATAAATGGCATGTTTAAATATTTACCTATAATCCTCTGTTCTTGAAAGAAGTCCATCTCTCTTTTTATTGCAGACACTAACACTCTAGGAATATTTGGAGTATATGTTTCTAAAAAAGATTTGTTAATTTTATCATCAATTGTTCGCTGGAGCTTTTCCTTCATTGACGTCTTAAATAACTACTAAAATTATAATATTTCAATTTTACCGAATTGCCGATGAAAAAAAAAATAATTTACAGGTATTTCGGAATAGCCTTTCTGAGCAATTTATCGGTAAACCGGTTTACCGGTAATGCAAACACTATTTCTCAGCCTCGCCGGAATGGCTTAAATGAATCAATAGATATTTGTACTTAAAAGTTTTCACATAAGTCTTTTGGGAGTTGAGAATGAACTCGTTCATTGTTTTTTTATTACTCTTCCCGGATAGAGAACAAAAATCGGTAAAAGGATTGTGGAACTGTTGTTTTTTACATAAAATGACTGCATCGACCTACCTCCATCAAATGCCGGTGTTAAATAAATCATTTATGATTTAGGAGTCCAAATCATCTGTAATGGCAGTCCTTCTCTCAGACCGTCTTAAATGAGAAAGTTAACCAAACCTTATCGATCATTAATGTTAAACGGGACGGTACCTAAGCTTTTCAACACATTGTGTTCAGAAAAAAAAACAGAATCAATAATCCCATACGCTACAGTTTTGCTGCATTAAAATGGGTTGCGCTTCTAGTGGCTACCAGACCTAAAATGCCTCCCCAAAGTTAGGCGATTTAATAGGACGTTTTCGTTCTACCTATTTAAAATATTTTTATTGGTCATTTCTTTCTTCATAGGAGATGTGGTGTTAATAAACCTTTTCTAATTGGATAATGTGGTGTTGGAGATTAGTTATAATGTTTGGTAAACTATTTGTTTAAAATTTTCTAAACAATTACCACATCAAAGTCCTACTAGTTTAGGCCTATAATACTTATGATACCAAATTAAAGCAAACTTCCTACTCATTCAGTAACGACGTTGATTTATTGTTCGATTGCGTTTAGTGTTATTGTTACTGTTAATCTGTCATATTTCCTGCCACTTTCTAGTAAGACAGATGAGTAGTGATGTAGTTCTGAGTTACTTATGTTTTAGAGTTTCTCATGTTTAGCAACAAACAGTTAGTTCGTTGTGTGAGAATTAAATTGTCCCATACGCCATTTGGCAAATTCTTCAGAAATCAAAATTTTAACTTTTAAAGGACACCTCCCATATACTTATAAAAATATTTTTGTTTTTGTTTTATGTAATTTGACATTTCTACGGATACAGGACAAATTAATAAAAAAAAAATCGTTTTTTTTTTGTCAAGAAAAATAAACTTTATTATTCAAAATAGTTTTAACATTCTTAGTAACAAAATAAAATTATATTTAATACACTTCAGGTAAAATCACTTAAAAATTCAAAAAAAATCGCAGTTCTATTAAATTTCAGCCTTTGGTAAGTTTATCAATTAATTGTCCGGTACACGGAAAAAACTAGAGTTGTTACCACGAAGAAAACGGATTTTTAATTGAAGAAAATGTACTTTTTCTCCATTTAAAACCAAATTTTCTTATTTCTTTCGCGTTTTTCTTCATGTAAGATTTGTGTTTCTTGAAATGAAAAAAAAATTCTTGAGTTAAAATTTGTTGCTTAATTGTAATCTGAGATTTAGTTTCTTGCATCTATAACTGCTCAAAATTCTTGATTGAAGAGTAAAACACAACGAATAGAGAAAAATACGATTGTTTTGTTTCCAATTTTTCTTGCAAATAGAAATTGACTCTTTTCTCAAACTATATTGTCCAATTTTCTTGGAATTGGTTATTCTAAAAATAAAAAAATTTCTTGATCAACACAAATTCAATTTCTTGATTCAAGAAACTATTAAAATGTTAAGGATAAGATTGAATTTTTCTTAAATCTAGAAATAGAACCTTTTCTCAAAATATAGGTATTTTCCAATTTTCTTGAAATCATCCATTTAAAAAATTTAGTATTATATTGAAATAAATAAATGAATTTCATAAAAGCATTTTTATGTTTTTATTCAAATTTAATTATTTATGGTTTGCAAACATTTGTGGAGAGTACGGTATGCAATGAGAGATTAAGGCATTTTGTACACATTCTGCTAACTTTGTTCTTTTTTATAGATGAAATAATTGGGTTACAATACATAACTAAGTATTATAAGTCTAGAAATTTGATTAGCCGGTATAATAGTATGGTTCAGAATATGGAATAATTTGAAAATATAGTACAGCATTCCGAATAATTTAAATTATTTTTAATTAGGTGGCACAACAAGGAAAAATTTATTCTCTCTTCGAAACAACCAATTTGTCTATGTTATTCTTGAACTGAGAAAGAATATTCAATTGAAGAAACTATTTCTTAATAAATTCTATTAACAAGAAAACTATGATTTTACGTCTCTCAGGACAAGAAAACATTTTCGATCTCATTAACGATCTTATTTAAAAATCACATTTTTCATTTGAACAAAAATTTCTTAATCTGAGAAAATATATTTAATACAAGAAATTATTTCATAATATGAAAAGCTTGTTTCTCAGAACAATAGAATATAGTATTTCAACTAAGTTAGCCTTTCTTGAAACGAGAAAATTATCGTTAAATTGTTATAATTGTATGTATATACCAGTATATAATGGATGTTCGTACGAAAAATAGAATTTTATCGCGAACCTTCAACAGTGAAAAACGTAAATTTTTTTTGTGATTTTGAAAGTGGGATATTGTGGAAATTTTCTTTTTGTTAAAAGTGAACAAACTTAGATTTTTAAACGGTGGTGTTTCCACTTCAAAGAAAGTGGTGTAAAGTGAAAACAGAAAAAGGATTTCTGGAAACATTTAAAAATGTGTTTAAAATATTTTCTCCCGCCTTGCTCGATATTCAAATGTCTCAAATGTTCAAAACATATGTAAGTATTTCTGTTATTAAATACAAGAGAATAACTTTAAAAAAATTCTATTACCTTTATTTTACAGAAAAAAGAAACTGCTAAAAATTATTCGCATTAATTATTTTGGCACAGAGGAAGGCAAAATATAAATTTATTACATGTAAAGAAAACAAATCTAACACATTTTAATCATTTGATTTACACTTCCAAATGGAATTAAAATATTTAAACCAAATTTATTATCTATTTAAAATCTACAAAATTTTTTGATTTACTAAAACTTTTTGTAATAATGTATGACAATTAAATTCTTAGTTAAAAAACAAAAATTGAAATTTTGAACTTAACATTATATTACAACGAATATAAGCTTAGTTCTAAGTGAAAATTATTTATAAAATTTTAATTATTTATATTTAAATATAATGAAACAAATAACAATCGAAATTATCTAATTTATATTTAAATATTTTCTGTATCTGATGGTGAAATAAAAAATACAAAAATAAATTGTCATCTAATTGTATTATTTTAAACAACCATTCACAAATTGAAGAAATATTTCTGAAACGAAGAAATATTGCGTAACCACACCTGAAGAAATATTGCATTGTCACAAGAAAAGCGTTTCTCTAACGAAGAATATTCAAGTTCCCTGGAAGAAGAAAACCGATGCATACAAGAAAACGCAAACAATAGTTTTATAAATTGTTTTCTATAGTCAAGAAATAGCAAGTTTCTTATAAGAAATAAACGGATGCATACAAGAAAATCCAAACCATAGATTGGTAAATTTTTACTCTACTCAAGAAAATATGTGTTTTCCAGCAAGAAAATATATGTTTACTTGCAGAAAATGCTACTTAAATAAAGAAACGAGATTTCTCACCATAAAAATTTCTAGTTTTCAATCAAAAGAATCGGTTTCTACAAACAAACCGATTTTGTTAAACTTAAGAAATAAGAATTAACCATGAAGAAAACCATATTCTCAATGTAATCACGCTTTCTTGTATCAAGAATTTAGTTTTCTCATATCAAACAAATAAAGATTATTTTAATATTTTAGAAGAATTTCAAATTGAGAAACGTAAAGTTTGTGGTGAGAAAAATTTCGTTTAGCTGAAAAATGATGTACACATTTTCTTGAACTAATCCGTTTTTTCTTCATATTATCATAGAAATTATTTTTTTCCGTGTAATTTCAATATAATTCTATAAAATTGGACATCCTCATATGGTATACAGCTAAACATAGACTGGATGTCCCTATTCTTTTGTTTGGAAATGACTCCAGGAGTGTTTAGTTTTGCCACCTTTGGAAGTGCCTTATTGAGCTTTACTCTATTTCTTTCGACTATCAATGTTATTGTCTATTTAGGCAAAGGCAAAGTTCCGATTTATCCTTGCGGGGATTTAAATGAATGCGAAAGATATTCGCAATCTAGCAAGACCAAAAATTTATAATAGGATTGCTAATAAAACCGTGTAGGATAAAATTCCCTGCGATTTTATGAACAAAATGTTGGGCGACTTCCGAGGCGTGATGGAGACGTAATAAAAATGTTCCAATGGTTCACAAATTATAAGTGACTTAATCAATAATTAATTAGTCAAAAATAATTTTAAAAATAATTGATTTACTAATTATTTTTAAATTTTTCTGCATATCACAAATACTTATGCATCAAAAATATGAATCACAAATACTTTTGCATCAAATTTAATTGAATTTATTTGCATCACAGTTACGAATTTTTTTATGAAATTTATATCAAATGAAACGTTTCAATTAAATATGAGAAAAAAAAATTCCAAAAAAGTAATTTTCATTGATTTTACATGGCAACAAACATAAATGTTACCTTAAATTTTCCTCATCACAATTACTAATGCATCGGATAGTAGTTATGTAAAAGAAATAATACAATTACCCGCTCCATTTAGAATTCTTGCGCCAAAATATGTTTTGTATTCTTAACCTACACCAACTTTTAAGCGCTACGTAGTACAACAATAAAAAAATTCAACATTAGCATAATACAGGGATGTGTACTGGTCGTTAACTTTTTGATGCGGCGCAAAAGAAAATTTTTAACTTAGAAATTTCATTTCATTGCAGGGCAGATTCGATTGATCAGTGTTTTATTGAAGCTCAATCGAAACTGAGTTAACTATGGAGAATATTCCGATAAGAGTATATTAGCATTAACACTCAATATCTTTGGCGTGGAAATTTCCCATAAACTTTCCATTCATATCTTCACACCTATATATATATTACGTTGCCGACTTTACTAATAATTCGTCATTAGACAGAACTGGTAATACCGAAATAAGTCTAGTATTGGACTTGTCATACTTGTCACCGCATTCAAATATGGGAATAATTCTAGCGATTTTCAGATAACAAGAAATTGGGTACCATTATCACTTACCAGAGTTTCGGGTGTGCCAAATGTTAAAAAAACAATATTTTTTAAGAATGCCACAATTTTAAGGGTGGTAGCAGATCATATAGAGGTTATAAAAGGACAAATTTAGAAAATTGGTCAACTACCACAAAAAGATAAGTGTTGCCATCTTTTGAACGTGGATATGGTCCCATGAAATCCACAAATATACGTTGCCAGGGTCATTCGGCTAGATGCAAATTTCCCATAGGTGTTTTAGATAGGAGATTACCGCTTTTGTTGGCTTTGCAAGACACACATGTAGAAATATATTCGTGAACTTGAACCTCAATCTAAGGGGTTTTCTTAATTCCTCCATGTGCACCTGTAGCCACATTATGCTCTTCGTATATCAATTTTTCGGTCAATTGTTCCGGAATCCACACCTTCCACATAGGCAGATCAGTCAATGATTCGTTTAATTTTGGTTCAATCCTAATAAGGATCCGATTACTGTTGATCATAAAATATGGGTAATTACCAGGGCTGGACAAAATTTGCTCACGGAACTTTGAATATGCAGGATTCTCAAAATCGTTGGAATTCAAATCAATAGAATTAATCAGCAGAGGCCAGTCCTCATTCATTTCTTCGACAGTGTCACAGTATACTCGTGAAAGAGCATCTGGCACCACATTTCTAGTCCCTTTTTCATGTTCAATTGTAAAATTATAGCCTTGGAACTTGAGGCTCCACCTTGCGAGGCGGCCACTCAGGTCCTTCTGCGACATGAGCCATTTCAAACTCGAATGGTCCGTGATTATTTTAAAGGCGAAACCCTCAATGTACGGTCTAAATTTTTTTTTTGCTGATTATCGCGGCCAAACACTCGAGTTCTGAAATTGAATAATTTTCCTGCGCTGAATTCAATTTCTTAGAAACAAATGCTATAGGTCTCTCCTGCCCATCCTCTGTATACTGAAATAAAACACCACCAACTCCTGACGTACTGGCATCACAACGAATAGCAAAGGGTTTCGTGTAGTCGAGGTTGGTGAGCACAGGTGCGTTTGTAAGATGGAATTTTACCTTATCGAAATCACTTTGAGCCTGATCAGTCCATTTGAATTTAGTTCCTTTTTTCAAAATATCGGGGCAGTTATGGTGGCGTAGTTAAAGATAAAGCGCTGATACCAACCAGTCATACCCAATAGGCGACGTATCTGCTTAGTTGATGTGGATGACGGAAATTCCAGTATCGCTTCAATCTTGCCCGGATCAGTTTTTAGGCCACCATCACCCACTATGTATCCAAGATATTTTAGTTTTCGCATCACAAACCGAAATTTTTCCACATTTATTGTAAGACCAGCGATCTTTAACCAAGTTGACACAAGTCTTAACGGTTGTGGTACTCATGGAGTATTACTTTCGTCATCAATCTTGACATGGTTTGTGCGGAGTTACAAAGACCAAAGAGCATCACACAGAATTGATACAAAAGCCTACATGGCACAGAGAAAGTAGTTTTTTCGCGAGAATTTTTCTGAAGCGGAATTTGCCAGAAGGCATCTTTGAGATCAATTCCGGTGATGATCCTAGTCTCTGATAACCTGCCCAACAAACCATCAATATTTGGAAGAGGAAAGGTGTCCTTTTTTTGTAAGCGAGTTTACTTTTCGGGAGTCAAGGCAAAGTCTGAATTTCCCGTTTTGTTTTTGACCAGCACTACTGGAGAGGACCATGCGCTTTTGCTTTTCTCGATAACCACCATATCTATCATCCGATCTAGTTCATTGTAGATTAGTTTCTTGATGGCATAGTTATGGTGTATCATCTAAAATTTGAGTTCAGTCAAAACATCGGATCTTCCAAATGAATCTTCCAAATTCATTTCGTAGGAGATGATTGTATTGGCTTATTTTTCAAGTTATCTGTCGGATAAGTCAGATGGTCAGTTGAGCCATTTAATGTCCAGATTGTCATCCTTTCATTGATATTTATAATCAATTTGCAAAATAAAAAAATTCGTAAACCATTTTACTAGAATTTTTTGAGAATTTTAAATTTTTCCAAGATTATTCGTGATTTACATAGCACTGGCATTTTATTCCAGATTACTCGAGTTTAGAATTTATCGAGATCACAATTTTTCTTTTTTACTGAGAAACAACTATCTGAATAATTAAAGATGCATACTACTACTAAAGTTACTGTCACTTTTTCTTTCAAATATGATCTCCCTACAAGTAAATTCATATATGGATGATTCATTGGATTGTTCATGAATTGATTTTTGTTCGATGACATAATAGCTAGTCAACGACACCAAAAGTTAACAAACAAAAAATTCAACATGTACACTAGAATTGTTTGATTTAAAATTTTATTTATTTGTGCATTCAAAAATTCAGTCGACTGCGCCGAAGATGCCGCTTTGCAAAAATTAATTCTGCTTCAAAATTCTCGTAATTCGATACTTGAATGTCAAATTTTTCAACTGAAATTCTTGGTAGTGGACTGCAATAATGACTACAATGTCGCTGCTGAATTTTTGAATGTACCCATATTATGCACTAGATGTTTGGCTTAAGCCAAACTGTTAATCAAAAATTTTAAAAAATTTCCACACTATTTGATTAATCTTTAATTTATTTTTGAGATGATCAGAGTTGATGATAGAGTTGATTGGTGCTGTTCTTTTCTGGGAAATTCATTCGGATTCGTGTATTAAAGGTTATTGAAGATTCTAGAAACTTTTCGAGGTTACTCTTACGATCTGTTTTGGGAATATGAGAAATTATTTGTAATTTGTATGGTGCTGACTTCTTTACCGTTGGCTTGATTTTTAGAATATAGCACGAAACGAACTTAAGGTTAATTCAGATTTTAATAATAAGGTCGATTGTAATCCAAAATCCAAATAGCAAATTTAAAGATTTTCCATGTTATTTATGAATTTTGGATGTAAGTAATATTTTCTTGCACTAAGAAAAAATTTCAATAGAATCGGGAATCGGTTCAACCCATTGTAGTAATGTGTCCCATGGTATCAACAAAAAAATATCTAAATTGGGACTTAATCACCGTTCTACAAATATTGTAACAGACAGGAATATTTTCAAAACAAAAATCCAAAATTTTTAGAGAACAAATTCTCTAGAAGCAACTACTAATTCATATTTCAACTCCTCCCTACGAATAACCTATGTTAAAAAAATTTCAGCGGAAGGAGGAAGGACACTTGTTTGGAGAGGGGAGGGGGGGCAATATAATAATGGCCTTCAGTACCAGTTTCACCGAAAAGAGAAACCTAAAGAATTGTGGAACTGTTGTTTTTGCCATACAATTTCTGCATCAAACTACCTCCATCAAATGCCTCTGCTTACTGCTGCCAGTTTAACAATCAATGATCTCTAAATTAATCATTTATGATTAAGTAATCCAAATTATCTTTCTTAACTATTTTCTCTAAGCGCATTCCATTGAGATTAAATATAAGCTTGGCATTACATGCATTTTATTTATCTCGACTCTTAATAACCAAAATTTTTATTTTTTTTTTATCATTACAGATGCAAACACTAAGCCTCTGGGAGCTAAATAATACGCGGCGAGCACAAACCGAATTAATATTTTTCAATCGAGTTCCCAAAGTTGGTTCCCAAACTTTTATGGAACTCCTCAGACGCCTGTCGATACACAATAAATTTACATTCCATCGTGATGCCGTACAACGTGTTGAAACCATACGCTTAGCACCACCACAACAACTAGAACTAGCCGAAATGGTTACAGATTTGATAACACCATCGGTCTACGTAAAACACGTGTGTCACACAAACTTCACATCATTTGGTTTACCAACACCAATCTACATAAATTTAGTACGTGACCCGATTGAACGGGTGATTAGCTGGTACTATTATATACGGGCGCCATGGTATTATGTTGAACGAAAACAAGCCTTTCCAGATTTGCCGCTACCCGATCCACGTTGGTTGCGCAAAGATTTTGAAACATGTGTTTTGCGCGGCGATCGTGAATGTACCTATCAAACGGGTGAGACACACGAAGGAATTGGTGATCATAGGCGACAAAGTTTATTTTTTTGTGGACATGCTAATGAATGCACGTAAGTTGATCGAACTTGTGAAACATTTAAAATGTTATATAAAATAAAACAATATTTTATTTTAGGCCATTCAATACAGACGGAGCTTTGGAACGGGCCAAATATGCTGTTGAAAGTCAATATGCAGTTGTTGGTGTACTCGAAGATTTAAATACAACGCTAGCAGTATTCGAAAAATATATACCAAGATTTTTTAAGGGGGCTTCATCAGTTTATTACGGTAAATAGTATAACTTCAAATTATAGTGTTAAAATCTAACCTTTTTTTTACTTTTGTATTCCTTAGACGAAATAAAAAGTTTTAATAAAATCAATCGAAATGCATTCAAGCCACCAGTGAGCGAGGAGGTTAAGGATATTGTACGCAAAAATTTCACAAAAGAAATAGAGTTTTATGAATTTTGTCGGCAACGATTGCATAAACAATACTTAGCTGTTAATTTACCGCCAAATTAATAAAAAAAACAAATTAAGCACAAACACCCTAATTTAGTAGATTTTTGAAAATTTTTGTTGAGCTAATTTAATTTATACAATTATTAATAATAACATGTGACAAAAATAAAACAAAAAACGGATAGTTAACGAACGAGTAATGTGAAGTAAAATTTTAAGTTTACATATATACAAGAATCCTTGCTATGAGTATTATAATTAATGTTTTCCTTAAATTATGTTAATTTTTTTTATATAATTTTATTATATAGATATTATTGTACAAAATGAACAAAAAAACAAATAAAAATATTAAAAATTTAATTCATGAACGTTTAATACATTTAAATTGAGAACATTGAGACATAACGCAATATTTTGCTCTCATGCAACATTATGATACTACATGCAACATCTAGTACTAAAAAAAAGTGGTAATGTACAAAACTAATTTTAAGCTAAGACACATTTGCGTTGTGCCATCTATTGTGAGATTTTTGTTATCCCAGATTCGATTCTTTGTTCTAAAAAAAAATAAAAAACGTTGACTCGGCTAAATTGGTTTGTTTTTAGCACAGATGAATCAATAAAATCAACAAACGAAATAAAATAATAATAACATCAAATTCATTCGATTTAGTCCTTACATTATTCGTTGAAGCAATGGTTGGCTATAATTTAAATTTAATTAGCTCCATTGCTAGTTATCTGGAGAGGTTTTTAAATATCGTCTTCACCAAAAAAGTAGATACGTTGTAAATGATTTAATCAATTCATTTGTCGTAAAGGATATCAACCATAAATCTTTGGATATTGTATTTGACACTACTGACTGTGTGCCGAAATCAGAACACCTACAACAAATCAAATACAATTTTAGGAAGGCAAAGCACACTGGTCTGAATGTTTATTTTGAGGCAGTGCATTGGGATAAGATGCTAAATGCATGGGATGTAAATAAAGATTTCGCCAAATTTTATAAGGTCTTAATGCAAGGAGGCTTTGAACTACATGTGCCTATTTCCAACATATTACGAAGCATTCAACATCCATGGTGCACAGGGCCGTTCTTATATATTTAGGCGCCCTGGGCTAAAAATATTAGGCGCCTTTATAGAAGCAAACAAAAATTTCCCAGTTCAGAATCATCTTCAGTTTTAAAACCAGTACACTCGACACCATGAAATTCTAGAGAAAATACAAGACATGAAGTTCAAACAGCATTTAGAAAGAGAGGCAATTAATTCCAGAAACGAAAAAACGTAAGTGATTTCGACGATCGGAGACGATACAATGAATAAAATCAGAACACCCGATGATTGTGAAAAAGCGTAGCATTGATACCTCTATCAATAGGCGTTGAGACCTGTTATTGTCATACCAACGGCCATTTGGATTGGTTGAATATTTCTACACGTTTCGTGGAAAATTCAATTTTTTTGAAAATCAACTGAACTATAGCCCACAAATTTAGAGCCACAAAATTCGTAAATCTGCAAATGTGCTCCGATTTCGATGATTGATACCTCTATCAATAGGCGTTGAGACCTGTAATTGTCATACAAACGGCCATTTGGATCGGTCCAATATTTCTACCCGTTTCGTGGAAAATTCAATTTTTATGAAAATCAACTGAACTATAGCCCACAAATTTAGAGCCACAAAATTCGTAAATCTGCAAATGTGCTCCGATTTCGATGATTGATACCTCTATCAATAGGCGTTGAGACCTGTAATTGTCATACAAACGGCCATTCAGATCGGTCGAATATTTTTACACGTTTCGTGGAAAATTCAATTTTTTTGAAAATCAACTGAACTATAGCCCACAAATTTAGAGCCACAAAATTCGTAAATCTGCAAATGTGCTCCGATTTCGATGATTGATACCTCTATCAATAGGCGTTGAGACCTGTAATTGTCATACAAACGGCCATTTGGATTGGTTGAATATTTCTACCCGTCTCGTGGAAAATTCAATTTTTATGACAATCAACTGAACTATAGCCCACAAATTCAGAGCCACAAAATTCGTAAATCTGCAAATGTGCTCCGATTTCGATGATTGATACCTCTATCAATAGGCGTTGAGACCTGTAATTGTCATACAAACGGCCATTTGGATCGGTCCAATATTTCTACCCGTTTCGTGGAAAATTCAATTTTTATGAAAATCAACTGAACTATAGCCCACAAATTTAGAGCCACAAAATTCGTAAATCTGCAAATGTGCTCCGATTTCGATGATTGATACCTCTATCAATAGGCGTTGAGACCTGTGATTGTCATACAAACGGCCATTCAGATCGGTCGAATATTTCTACACGTTTCGTGGAAAATTCAATTTTTTTGAAAATCAACTGAACTATAGCCCACAAATTTAGAGCCACAAAATTCGTAAATCTGCAAATGTGCTCCGATTTCGATGATTGATACCTCTATCAATAGGCGTTGAGACCTGTAATTGTCATACAAACGGCCATTTGGATCGGTCCAATATTTCTACCCGTTTCGTGGAAAATTCAATTTTTATGAAAATCAACTGAACTATAGCCCACAAATTTAGAGCCACAAAATTCGTAAATCTGCAAATGTGCTCCGATTTCGATGATTGATACCTCTATCAATAGGCGTTGAGACCTGTAATTGTCATACAAACGGCCATTCAGATCGGTCGAATATTTTTACACGTTTCGTGGAAAATTCAATTTTTTTGAAAATCAACTGAACTATAGCCCACAAATTTAGAGCCACAAAATTCGTAAATCTGCAAATGTGCTCCGATTTCGATGATTGATACCTCTATCAATAGGCGTTGAGACCTGTAATTGTCATACAAACGGCCATTTGGATTGGTTGAATATTTCTACCCGTCTCGTGGAAAATTCAATTTTTATGAAAATCAACTGAACTATAGCCCACAAATTCAGAGCCACAAAATTCGTAAATCTGCAAATGTGCTCCGATTTCGATGATTGATACCTCTATCAATAGGCGTTGAGACCTGTAATTGTCATACAAACGGCCATTTGGATCGGTCCAATATTTCTACCCGTTTCGTGGAAAATTCAATTTTTATGAAAATCAACTGAACTATAGCCCACAAATTTAGAGCCACAAAATTCGTAAATCTGCAAATGTGCTCCGATTTCGATGATTGATACCTCTATCAATAGGCGTTGAGACCTGTAATTGTCATACAAACGGCCATTTGGATTGGTTGAATATTTCTACCCGTCTCGTGGAAAATTTTTTATGAAAATCAACTGAACTATAGCCCACAAATTCAGAGCCACAAAATTCGTAAATCTGCAAATGTGCTCCGATTTCGATGATTGATACCTCTATCAATAGGCGTTGAGACCTGTAATTGTCATACAAACGGCCATTTGGATCGGTCCAATATTTCTACCCGTTTCGTGGAAAATTCAATTTTTATGAAAATCAACTGAACTATACCCCACAAATTTAGAGCCACAAAATTCGTAAATCTGCAAATGTGCTCCGATTTCGATGATTGATACCTCTATCAATAGGCGTTGAGACCTGTAATTGTCATACAAACGGCCATTCAGATCGGTCGAATATTTCTACACGTTTCGTGGAAAATTCAATTTTTTTGAAAATCAACTGAACTATAGCCCACAAATTTAGAGCCACAAAATTCGTAAATCTGCAAATGTGGTCCGATTTCGATGATTGATACCTCTATCAATAGGCGTTGAGACCTGTAATTGTCATTTAAACGGCCATTTGGATTGGTTGAATATTTCTACCCGTCTCGTGGAAAATTCAATTTTTATGAAAATCAACTGAACTATAGCCCACAAATTTAGAGCCACAAAATTCGTAAATCTGCAAATGTGCTCCGATTTCGATGATTGATACCTCTATCAATAGGCGTTGAGACCTGTAATTGTCATACAAACGGCCATTTGGATCGGTCCAATATTTCTACCCGTCTCGTGGAAAATTCAATTTTTATGAAAATCAACTGAACTATAGCCCACAAATTTAGAGCCACAAAATTCGTAAATCTGCAAATGTGCTCCGATTTCGATGATTGATACCTCTATCAATAGGCGTTGAGACCTGTAATTGTCATACAAACGGCCATTTGGATCGGTCCAATATTTCTACCCGTTTCGTGGAAAATTCAATTTTTATGAAAATCAACTGAACTATAGCCCACAAATTTAGAGCCACAAAATTCGAAAATCTGCAAATGTGGTCCGATTTCGATGATTGATATCTCTATCAATAGGCGTTGAGACCTGTAATTGTCATACAAACGGCCATTTGGATCGGTTGAATATTTCTACCCGTTTCGTGGAAAATTCAATTTTTATGAAAATCAACTGAACTATAGCCCACAAATTTAGAGCCACAAAATTCGAAAATCTGCAAATGTGCTCCGATTTCGATGATTGATACCTCTATTAATAGGCGTTGAGACCTGTAATTGTCATACAAACGGCCATTTAGATCGGTCGAATATTTCTACACGTTTCGTGGAAAATTCAATTTTTATGAAAATCAACTGAACTATAGCCCACAAATTTAGAGCCACAAAATTCGAAAATCTGCAAATGTGCTCCGATTTCGATGATTGATACCTCTATTAATAGGCGTTGAGACCTGTAATTGTCATACAAACGGCCATTTATATCGGTCGAATATTTCTACACGTTTCGTGGAAAATTCAATTTTTATGAAAATCAACTGAACTATAGCCCACAAATTCAGAACCACAAAAATCGAAAATCTGCAAATGTGGTCCGATTTCGATGATTGATATCTCTATCAATAGGCGTTGAGACCTGTAATTGTCATACAAACGGCCATTTGGATCGGTTGAATATTTCTACCCGTTTCGTGGAAAATTCAATTTTTATGAAAATCAACTGAACTATAGCCCACAAATTTAGAGCCACAAAATTCGAAAATCTGCAAATGTGCTCCGATTTCGATGATTGATACCTCTATTAATAGGCGTTGAGACCTGTAATTGTCATACAAACGGCCATTTAGATCGGTCGAATATTTCTACACGTTTCGTGGAAAATTCAATTTTTATGAAAATCAACTGAACTATAGCCCACAAATTTAGAGCCACAAAATTCGAAAATCTGCAAATGTGCTCCGATTTCGATGATTGATACCTCTATTAATAGGCGTTGAGATCTGTAATTGTCATACAAACGGCCATTTGGATCGGTTGAATATTTCTACCCGTTTCGTGGAAAATTCAATTTTATGAAAATCAACTGAACTATAGCCCACAAATTTAGAGCCACAAAATTCGAAAATCTGCAAATGTGCTCCGATTTCGATGATTGATACCTCTATTAATAGGCGTTGAGACCTGTAATTGTCATACAAACGGCCATTTAGATCGGTCGAATATTTCTACACGTTTCGTGGAAAATTCAATTTTATGAAAATCAACTGAACTATAGCCCACAAATTTAGAGCCACAAAATTCGAAAATCTGCAAATGTGCTCCGATTTCGATGATTGATACCTCTATTAATAGGCGTTGAGATCTGTAATTGTCATACAAACGGCCATTTAGATCGGTCGAATATTTCTAACACGTTTCGTGGAAAATTCAATTTTTATGAAAATCAACTGAACTATAGCCCACAAATTTAGAGCCACAAAATTCGAAAATCTGCAAATGTGCTCCGATTTCGATGATTGATACCTCTATTAATAGGCGTTGAGACCTGTAATTGTCATACAAACGGCCATTTATATCGGTCGAATATTTCTACACGTTTCGTGGAAAATTCAATTTTTATGAAAATCAACTGAACTATAGCCCAACAAATTCAGAACCACAAAAATCGAAAATCTGCAAATGTGGTCCGATTTCGATGATTGATATCTCTATCAATAGGCGTTGAGACCTGTAATTGTCATACAAACGGCCATTTGGATCGGTTCAATATTTCTACCCGTTTCGTGGAAAATTCATTTTTTATGAAAATCAACTGAACTATAGCCCACAAATTCAGAACCACAAAAATCGAAAATCTGCAAATGTGGTCCGATTTCGATGATTGATATCTCTATCAATAGGCGTTGAGACCTGTAATTGTCATACAAACGGCCATTTGGATCGGTTGAATATTTCTACCCGTTTCGTGGAAAATTCAATTTTTATGAAAATCAACTGAACTATAGCCCACAAATTTAGAGCCACAAAATTCGAAATCTGCAAATGTGCTCCGATTTCGATGATTGATACCTCTATTAATAGGCGTTGAGACCTGTAATTGTCATACAAACGGCCATTTAGATCGGTCGAATATTTCTACACGTTTCGTGGAAAATTCAATTTTTATGAAAATCAACTGAACTATAGCCCACAAATTCAGAACCACAAAAATCGAAAATCTGCAAATGTGGTCCGATTTCGATGATTGATATCTCTATCAATAGGCGTTGAGACCTGTAATTGTCATACAAACGGCCATTTGGATCGGTTCAATATTTCTACCCGTTTCGTGGAAAATTCATTTTTTATGAAAATCAACTGAACTATAGCCCACAAATTTAGAGCCACAAAATTCGAAAATCTGCAAATGTGGTCCGATTTCGATGATTGATACCTCTATTAATAGGCGTTGAGACCTGTAATTGTCATACAAACGGCCATTTGGATTGGTTGAATATTTCTACCCGTCTCGTGGAAAATTCAATTTTTATGAAAATCAACTGAACTATAGCCCACAAATTAAGAGCCACAAAATTCGAAAATCTGCAATGTGGTCCGATTTCGATGATTGATACCTCTATTAATAGGCGTTGAGACCTGTAATTGTCATACAAACGGCCATTTGGATTGGTTGAATATTTCTACACGTTTCGTGGAAAATTCAATTTTTTTGAAAATCAACTGAACTATAGCCCATAAATTTAGAGCCACAAAATTCGTAAATCTGCAAATGTGCTCCGATTTCGATGATTGATACCTCTATCAATAGGCGTTGAGACCTGTAATTGTCATACCAACGGCCATTTGGATTGGTTGAATATTTCTACCCGTTTCGTGGAAAATTCAATTTTTATGAAAATCAACTGAACTATAGCCCACAAATTTAGAGCCACAAAATTCGAAAATCTGCAAATGTGCTCCGATTTCGATGATTGATACCTCTATCAATAGGCGTTGAGACCTGTAATTGTCATACCAACGGCCATTTGGATTGGTTGAATATTTCTACCCGTTTCGTGGAAAATTCAATTTTTATGAAAATCAACTGAACTATAGCCCACAAATTTAGAGCCACAAAATTCGAAAATCTGCAAATGTGCTCCGATTTCGATGATTGATACCTCTATCAATAGGCGTTGAGACCTGTAATTGTCATACCAACGGCCATTTGGATTGGTCGAATATTTCTACACGTTTCGTGGAAAATTCAATTTTTATGAAAATCAACTGAACTATAGCCCACAAATTTAGAGCCACAAAATTCGAAAATCTGCAAATGTGCTCCGATTTCGATGATTGATACCTCTATTAATAGGCGTTGAGACCTGTAATTGTCATACAAACGGCCATTTAGATCGGTCGAATATTTCTACACGTTTCGTGGAAATTCAATTTTTATGAAAATCAACTGAACTATAGCCCACAAATTTAGAGCCACAAAATTCGAAAATCTGCAAATGTGCTCCGATTTCGATGATTGATACCTCTATTAATAGGCGTTGAGATCTGTAATTGTCATACAAACGGCCATTTAGATCGGTCGAATATTTCTACACGTTTCGTGGAAAATTCAATTTTTTTGAAAATCAACTGAACTATAGCCCATAAATTTAGAGCCACAAAATTCGTAAATCTGCAAATGTGCTCCGATTTCGATGATTGATACCTCTATCAATAGGCGTTGAGACCTGTAATTGTCATACCAACGGCCATTTGGATTGGTTGAATATTTCTACCCGTTTCGTGGAAAATTCAATTTTTATGAAAATCAACTGAACTATAGCCCACAAATTTAGAGCCACAAAATTCGAAAATCTGCAAATGTGGTCCGATTTCGATGATTGATATCTCTATCAATAGGCGTTGAGACCTGTAATTGTCATACAAACGGCCATTTGGATCGGTTGAATATTTCTACCCGTTTCGTGGAAAATTCAATTTTTATGAAAATCAACTGAACTATAGCCCACAAATTTAGAGCCACAAAATTCGAAAATCTGCAAATGTGCTCCGATTTCGATGATTGATACCTCTATTAATAGGCGTTGAGACCTGTAATTGTCATACAAACGGCCGTTTAGATCGGTCGAATATTTCTACACGTTTCGTGGAAAATTCAATTTTTATGAAAATCAACTGAACTATAGCCCACAAATTTAGAGCCACAAAATTCGAAAATCTGCAAATGTGCTCCGATTTCGATGATTGATACCTCTATTAATAGGCGTTGAGATCTGTAATTGTCATACAAACGGCCATTTAGATCGGTCGAATATTTCTACACGTTTCGTGGAAAATTCAATTTTTATGAAAATCAACTGAACTATAGCCCACAAATTCAGAACCACAAAAATCGAAAATCTGCAAATGTGGTCCGATTTCGATGATTGATATCTCTATCAATAGGCGTTGAGACCTGTAATTGTCATACAAACGGCCATTTGGATCGGTTGAATATTTCTACCCGTTTCGTGGAAAATTCAATTTTTATGAAAATCAACTGAACTATAGCCCACAAATTTAGAGCCACAAAATTCGAAAATCTGCAAATGTGCTCCGATTTCGATGATTGATACCTCTATTAATAGGCGTTGAGACCTGTAATTGTCATACAAACGGCCATTTAGATCGGTCGAATATTTCTACACGTTTCGTGGAAAATTCAATTTTTATGAAAATCAACTGAACTATAGCCCACAAATTCAGAACCACAAAAATCGAAAATCTGCAAATGTGGTCCGATTTCGATGATTGATATCTCTATCAATAGGCGTTGAGACCTGTAATTGTCATACAAACGGCCATTTGGATCGGTTCAATATTTCTACCCGTTTCGTGGAAAATTCATTTTTTATGAAAATCAACTGAACTATAGCCCACAAATTTAGAGCCACAAAATTCGAAAATCTGCAAATGTGGTCCGATTTCGATGATTGATACCTCTATTAATAGGCGTTGAGACCTGTAATTGTCATACAAACGGCCATTTGGATTGGTTGAATATTTCTACCCGTCTCGTGGAAAATTCAATTTTTATGAAAATCAACTGAACTATAGCCCACAAATTAAGAGCCACAAAATTCGAAAATCTGCAAATGTGGTCCGATTTCGATGATTGATACCTCTATTAATAGGCGTTGAGACCTGTAATTGTCATACAAACGGCCATTTGGATTGGTTGAATATTTCTACACGTTTCGTGGAAAATTCAATTTTTTTGAAAATCAACTGAACTATAGCCCATAAATTTAGAGCCATAAAATTCGTAAATCTGCAAATGTGCTCCGATTTCGATGATTGATACCTCTATCAATAGGCGTTGAGACCTGTAATTGTCATACCAACGGCCATTTGGATTGGTTGAATATTTCTACCCGTTTCGTGGAAAATTCAATTTTTATGAAAATCAACTGAACTATAGCCCACAAATTTAGAGCCACAAAATTCGAAAATCTGCAAATGTGCTCCGATTTCGATGATTGATACCTCTATCAATAGGCGTTGAGACCTGTAATTGTCATACCAACGGCCATTTGGATTGGTTGAATATTTCTACCCGTTTCGTGGAAAATTCAATTTTTATGAAAATCAACTGAACTATAGCCCACAAATTTAGAGCCACAAAATTCGAAAATCTGCAAATGTGCTCCGATTTCGATGATTGATACCTCTATCAATAGGCGTTGAGACCTGTAATTGTCATACCAACGGCCATTTGGATTGGTCGAATATTTCTACACGTTTCGTGGAAAATTCAATTTTTATGAAAATCAACTGAACTATAGCCCACAAATTCAGAACCACAAAAATCGAAAATCTGCAAATGTGGTCCGATTTCGATGATTGATATCTCTATCAATAGGCGTTGAGACCTGTAATTGTCATACAAACGGCCATTTGGATCGGTTCAATATTTCTACCCGTTTCGTGGAAAATTCATTTTTTATGAAAATCAACTGAACTATAGCCCACAAATTTAGAGCCACAAAATTCGAAAATCTGCAAATGTGGTCCGATTTCGATGATTGATACCTCTATTAATAGGCGTTGAGACCTGTAATTGTCATACAAACGGCCATTTGGATTGGTTGAATATTTCTACCCGTCTCGTGGAAAATTCAATTTTTATGAAAATCAACTGAACTATAGCCCACAAATTAAGAGCCACAAAATTCGAAAATCTGCAAATGTGGTCCGATTTCGATGATTGATACCTCTATTAATAGGCGTTGAGACCTGTAATTGTCATACAAACGGCCATTTGGATTGGTTGAATATTTCTACCCGTCTCGTGGAAAATTCAATTTTTATGAAAATCAACTGAACTATAGCCCACAAATTAAGAGCCACAAAATTCGAAAATCTGCAAATGTGGTCCGATTTCGATGATTGATACCTCTATTAATAGGCGTTGAGACCTGTAATTGTCATACAAACGGCCATTTGGATTGGTTGAATATTTCTACACGTTTCGTGGAAAATTCAATTTTTTTGAAAATCAACTGAACTATAGCCCATAAATTTAGAGCCACAAAATTCGTAAATCTGCAAATGTGCTCCGATTTCGATGATTGATACCTCTATCAATAGGCGTTGAGACCTGTAATTGTCATACCAACGGCCATTTGGATTGGTTGAATATTTCTACCCGTTTCGTGGAAAATTCAATTTTTATGAAAATCAACTGAACTATAGCCCACAAATTTAGAGCCACAAAATTCGAAAATCTGCAAATGTGCTCCGATTTCGATGATTGATACCTCTATCAATAGGCGTTGAGACCTGTAATTGTCATACAAACGGCCATTTAGATCGGTCGAATATTTCTACACGTTTCGTGGAAAATTCAATTTTATTGAAAATCAACTGAACTATAGCCCATAAATTTAGAGCCACAAAATTCGAAAATCTGCAAATGTGCTCCGATTTCGATGATTGATACCTCTATCAATAGGCGTTGAGACCTGTAATTGTCATACAAACGGCCATTTAGATCGGTCGAATATTTCTACACGTTTCGTGGAAAATTCAATTTTTTTGAAAATCAACTGAACTATAGCCCATAAATTTAGAGCCACAAAATTCGAAAATCTGCAAATGTGCTCCGATTTCGATGATTGATATCTCTATCAATAGGCGTTGAGACCTGTAATTGTCATACAAACGGCCATTTGAATCGGTTGAATATTTCTACCCGTTTCGTGGAAAATTCAATTTTTATGAAAATCAACTGAACTATAGCCCACAAATTTAGAGCCACAAAATTCGAAAATCTGCAAATGTGCTCCGATTTCGATGATTGATACCTCTATTAATAGGCGTTGAGACCTGTAATTGTCATACAAACGGCCATTTGGATTGGTTGAATATTTCTACCCGTCTCGTGGAAAATTCAATTTTTATGAAAATCAACTGAACTATAGCCCACAAATTCAGAGCCACAAAATTCGAAAATCTGCAAATGTGGTCCGATTTCGATGATTGATACCTCTATCAATAGGCGTTGAGACCTGTAATTGTCATACAAACGGCCATTTGGATTGGTTGAATATTTCTACCCGTCTCGTGGAAAATTCAATTTTTATGAAAATCAACTGAACTATAGCCCACAAATTCAGAGCCACAAAATTCGAAAATCTGCAAATGTGGTCCGATTTCGATGATTGATACCTCTATCAATAGGCGTTGAGACCTGTAATTGTCATACAAACGGCCATTTAGATCGGTCGAATATTTCTACACGTTTCGTGGAAAATTCAATTTTTTTGAAAATCAACTGAACTATAGCCCACAAATTCAGAGCCACAAAATTCGAAAATCTGCAAATGTGGTCCGATTTCGATGATTGATACCTCTATTAATAGGCGTTGAGACCTGTAATTGTCATACAAACGCCATTTGGATTGGTTGAATATTTCTACCCGTCTCGTGGAAAATTCAATTTTTATGAAAATCAACTGAACTATAGCCCACAAATTCAGAGCCACAAAATTCGAAAATCTGCAAATGTGGTCCGATTTCGATGATTGATACCTCTATTAATAGGCGTTGAGACCTGTAATTGTCATACAAACGCCATTTGGATTGGTTGAATATTTCTACCCGTCTCGTGGAAAATTCAATTTTTATGAAAATCAACTGAAATATAGCCCACAAATTTAGAGCCACAAAATTCGTAAATCTGCAAATGTGGTCCGATTTCGATGATTGATACCTCTATCAATAGGCGTTGAGACCTGTAATTGTCATACCAACGGCCATTTGGATTGGTTGAATATTTCTACCCGTTTCGTGGAAAATTCAATTTTTATGAAAATCAACTGAACTATAGCCCACAAATTTAGAGCCACAAAATTCGAAAATTTGCAAATGTGCTCCGATTTCGATGATTGATACCTCTATTAATAGGCGTTGAGACCTGTAATTGTCATACAAACGGCCATTTAGATCGGTCGAATATTTCTACACGTTTCGTGGAAAATTCAATTTTTTTGAAAATCAACTGAACTATAGCCCACAAATTCAGAGCCACAAAATTCGAAAATCTGCAAATGTGGTCCGATTTCGATGATTGATACCTCTATTAATAGGCGTTGAGACCTGTAATTGTCATACAAACGCCATTTGGATTGGTTGAATATTTCTACCCGTCTCGTGGAAAATTCAATTTTTATGAAAATCAACTGAACTATAGCCCACAAATTCAGAGCCACAAAATTCGAAAATCTGCAAATGTGGTCCGATTTCGATGATTGATATCTCTATCAATAGGCGTTGAGACCTGTAATTGTCATACAAACGGCCATTTGGATCGGTCCAATATTTCTACCCGTTTCGTGGAAAATTCAATTTTTATGAAAATCAACTGAACTATAGCCCACAAATTTAGAGCCACAAAATTCGAAAATCTGCAAATGTGCTCCGATTTCGATGATTGATACCTCTATCAATAGGCGTTGAGACCTGTAATTGTCATACCAACGGCCATTTGGATTGGTTGAATATTTCTACCCGTTTCGTGGAAAATTCAATTTTTATGAAAATCAACTGAACTATAGCCCACAAATTTAGAGCCACAAAATTCGAAAATCTGCAAATGTGCTCCGATTTCGATGATTGATACCTCTATTAATAGGCGTTGAGACCTGTAATTGTCAATCAAACGGCCATTTAGATCGGTCGAATATTTCTACACGTTTCGTGGAAAATTCAATTTTTTTGAAAATCAACTGAACTATAGCCCATAAATTTAGAGCCACAAAATTCGTAAATCTGCAAATGTGCTCCGATTTCGATGATTGATACCTCTATCAATAGGCGTTGAGACCTGTAATTGTCATACCAACGGCCATTTGGATTGGTTGAATATTTCTACCCGTCTCGTGGAAAATTCAATTTTTATGAAAATCAACTGAACTATAGCCCACAAATTCAGAGCCACAAAATTCGAAAATCTGCAAATGTGGTCCGATTTCGATGATTGATATCTCTATCAATAGGCGTTGAGACCTGTAATTGTCATACAAACGGCCATTTGGATTGGTTGAATATTTCTACCCGTTTCGTGGAAAATTCAATTTTTATGAAAATCAACTGAACTATAGCCCACAAATTCAGAGCCACAAAATTCGAAAATCTGCAAATGTGGTCCGATTTCGATGATTGATACCTCTATTAATAGGCGTTGAGACCTGTAATTGTCATACAAACGCCATTTGGATTGGTTGAATATTTCTACCCGTCTCGTGGAAAATTCAATTTTTATGAAAATCAACTGAACTATAGCCCACAAATTCAGAGCCACAAAATTCGAAAATCTGCAAATGTGGTCCGATTTCGATGATTGATATCTCTATCAATAGGCGTTGAGACCTGTAATTGTGATACAAACGGCCATTTGGATTGGTTGAATATTTCTACCCGTTTCGTGGAAAATTCAATTTTTATGAAAATCAACTGAACTATAGCCCACAAATTCAGAGCCACAAAATTCGAAAATCTGCAAATGTGGTCCGATTTCGATGATTGATATCTCTATCAATAGGCGTTGAGACCTGTAATTGTCATACAAACGGCCATTTGGATCGGTCCAATATTTCTACAAGTTTCGTGGAAAATTCAATTTTTATGAAAATCAACTGAACTATAGCCCACAAATTTAGAGCCACAAAATTCGTAAATCTGCAAATGTGGTCCGATTTCGATGATTGATACCTCTATCAATAGGCGTTGAGACCAGTAATTGTCTTACAAACGGCCATTTGGATCGGTCGAATATTTCTACACGTTTCGTGGAAAATTCAATTTTTTGAAAATCAACTGAACTATAGCCCACAAATTCAGAGCCACAAAATTCGAAAATCTGCAAATGTGGTCCGATTTCGATGATTGATACCTCTATTAATAGGCGTTGAAACCTGTAATTGTGATACAAACGGCCATTTGGATTGGTTGAATATTTCTACCCGTTTCGTGGAAAATTCAATTTTTATGAAAATCAACTGAACTATAGCCCACAAATTCAGAGCCATAAAATTCGAAAATCTGCAAATGTGGTCCGATTTCGATGATTGATACCTCTATTAATAGGCGTTGAGACCTGTAATTGTGATACAAACGGCCATTTGGATTGGTTGAATATTTCTACACGTTTCGTGGAAAATTCAATTTTTATGAAAATCAACTGAACTATAGCCCACAAATTCAGAGCCAGAAAAATCGAAAATCTGCAAATGTGCTCCGATTTCGATAATTGATACCTCTATCAATAGGCGTTGAGACCTGTAATTGTCATACAAACGGCCACTTGGATCGGTCGAATATTTCTACATGTTACGTGGAAAATTCAATTTTTTTGAAAATCAACTGAACCAGCACACAAATTTAGAGCCACAAAATTCGAAAATCTGCAAATGTGCTCCGATTTCGATGATTGATACCTCTATCAATAGGCGTTGAGACCTGTAATTGTCATACAAACGGCCATTTGGATTGGTTGAATATTTCTACCCGTTTCGTGGAAAATTCAATTTTTATGAAAATCAACTGAACTATAGCCCACAAATTCAGAGCCACAAAATTCGAAAATCTGCAAATGTGGTCCGATTTCGATGATTGATATCTCTATCAATAGGCGTTGAGACCTGTAATTGTGATACAAACGGCCATTTGGATTGGTTGAATATTTCTACCCGTTTCGTGGAAAATTCAATTTTTATGAAAATCAACTGAACTATAGCCCACAAATTCAGAGCCACAAAATTCGAAAATCTGCAAATGTGGTCCGATTTCGATGATTGATACCTCTATCAATAGGCGTTGAGACCTGTAATTGTCATACAAACGGCCATTTGGATTGGTTGAATATTTCTACCCGTTTCGTGGAAAATTCAATTTTTATGAAAATCAACTGAACTATAGCCCACAAATTCAGAGCCAGAAAAATCGAAAATCTGCAAATGTGCTCCGATTTCGATGATTGATACCTCTATCAATAGGCGTTGAGACCTGTAATTGTCATACAAACGGCCATTTAGATCGGTCGAATATTTCTACACGTTTCGTGCAAAAATTCAATTTTTATGAAAATCAACTGAACTATAGCCCATAAATTGAGAGCCACAAAATTCGAAAATCTGCAAATGTGGTCCGATTTCGATGATTGATATCTCTATCAATAGGCGTTGAGACCTGTAATTGTCATACAAACGGCCATTTGGATTGGTTGAATATTTCTACCCGTTTCGTGGAAAATTCAATTTTTATGAAAATCAACTGAACTATAGCCCACAAATTTAGAGCCACAAAATTCGAAAATCTGCAAATGTGCTCCGATTTCGATGATTGATACCTCTATTAATAGGCGTTGAGACCTGTAATTGTCATACAAACGGCCATTTAGATCGGTCGAATATTTCTACACGTTTCGTGGAAAATTCAATTTTTATGAAAATCAACTGAACTATAGCCCATAAATTTAGAGCCACAAAATTCGTAAATCTGCAAATGTGCTCCGATTTCGATGATTGATACCTCTATCAATAGGCGTTGAGACCTGTAATTGTCATACCAACGGCCATTTGGATTGGTTGAATATTTCTACCCGTCTCGTGGAAAATTCAATTTTTATGAAAATCAACTGAACTATAGCCCACAAATTCAGAGCCACAAAATTCGAAAATCTGCAAATGTGGTCCGATTTCGATGATTGATATCTCTATCAATAGGCGTTGAGACCTGTAATTGTCATACAAACGGCCATTTGGATCGGTTGAATATTTCTACCCGTTTCGTGGAAAATTCAATTTTTATGAAAATCAACTGAACTATAGCCCATAAATTTAGAGCCACAAAATTCGTAAATCTGCAAATGTGCTCCGATTTCGATGATTGATACCTCTATCAATAGGCGTTGAGACCTGTAATTGTCATACAAACGGCCATTTAGATCGGTCGAATATTTCTACACGTTTCGTGCAAAAATTCAATTTTTATGAAAATCAACTGAACTATAGCCCATAAATTGAGAGCCACAAAATTCGAAAATCTGCAAATGTGGTCCGATTTCGATGATTGATATCTCTATCAATAGGCGTTGAGACCTGTAATTGTCATACAAACGGCCATTTGGATTGGTTGAATATTTCTACCCGTTTCGTGGAAAATTCAATTTTTATGAAAATCAACTGAACTATAGCCCACAAATTTAGAGCCACAAAATTCGAAAATCTGCAAATGTGCTCCGATTTCGATGATTGATACCTCTATTAATAGGCGTTGAGACCTGTAATTGTCATACAAACGGCCATTTAGATCGGTCGAATATTTCTACACGTTTCGTGGAAAATTCAATTTTTATGAAAATCAACTGAACTATAGCCCATAAATTTAGAGCCACAAAATTCGTAAATCTGCAAATGTGCTCCGATTTCGATGATTGATACCTCTATCAATAGGCGTTGAGACCTGTAATTGTCATACCAACGGCCATTTGGATTGGTTGAATATTTCTACCCGTCTCGTGGAAAATTCAATTTTTATGAAAATCAACTGAACTATAGCCCACAAATTCAGAGCCACAAAATTCGAAAATCTGCAAATGTGCTCCGATTTCGATGATTGATACCTCTATCAATAGGCGTTGAGACCAGTAATTGTCATACAAACGGCCATTTGGATCGGTCGAATATTTCTACACGTTTCGTGGAAAATTCAATTTTTTTGAAAATCAACTGAACTATAGCCCACAAATTCAGAGCCACAAAATTCGAAAATCTGCAAATGTGGTCCGATTTCGATGATTGATACCTCTATTAATAGGCGTTGAAACCTGTAATTGTGATACAAACGGCCATTTGGATTGGTTGAATATTTCTACCCGTTTCGTGGAAAATTCAATTTTTATGAAAATCAACTGAACTATAGCCCACAAATTCAGAGCCATAAAATTCGAAAATCTGCAAATGTGGTCCGATTTCGATGATTGATACCTCTATTAATAGGCGTTGAGACCTGTAATTGTGATACAAACGGCCATTTGGATTGGTTGAATATTTCTACACGTTTCGTGGAAAATTCAATTTTTATGAAAATCAACTGAACTATAGCCCACAAATTCAGAGCCAGAAAAATCGAAAATCTGCAAATGTGCTCCGATTTCGATAATTGATACCTCTATCAATAGGCGTTGAGACCTGTAATTGTCATACAAACGGCCACTTGGATCGGTCGAATATTTCTACATGTTACGTGGAAAATTCAATTTTTTTGAAAATCAACTGAACCAGCACACAAATTTAGAGCCACAAAATTCGAAAATCTGCAAATGTGCTCCGATTTCGATGATTGATACCTCTATCAATAGGCGTTGAGACCTGTAATTGTCATACAAACGGCCATTTGGATTGGTTGAATATTTCTACCCGTTTCGTGGAAAATTCAATTTTTATGAAAATCAACTGAACTATAGCCCATAAATTGAGAGCCACAAAATTCGAAAATCTGCAAATGTGGTCCGATTTCGATGATTGATATCTCTATCAATAGGCGTTGAGACCTGTAATTGTCATACAAACGGCCATTTGGATTGGTTGAATATTTCTACCCGTTTCGTGGAAAATTCAATTTTTATGAAAATCAACTGAACTATAGCCCACAAATTTAGAGCCACAAAATTCGAAAATCTGCAAATGTGCTCCGATTTCGATGATTGATACCTCTATTAATAGGCGTTGAGACCTGTAATTGTCATACAAACGGCCATTTCAATTTTTATGAAAATCAACTGAACTATAGCCCACAAATTCAGAACCACAAAAATCGAAAATCTGCAAATGTGGTCCGATTTCGATAATAGATACCTCTATCAATAGGCGTTGAGACCTGTAATTGTCATACAAACGGCCATTTGGATTGGTTGAATATTTCTAGCCGTCTCGTGGAAAATTCAATTTTTATGAAAATCAACTGAACTATAGCCCACAAATTCTGAGCCACAAAATTCGAAAATCTGCAAATGTGGTCCGATTTCGATGATTGATACCTCTATTAATAGGCGTTGAGACCTGTAATTGTCATACAAACGGCCATTTGGATTGGTTGAATATTTCTACACGTTTCGTGGAAAATTCAATTTTTATGAAAATCAACTGAACTATAGCCCACAAATTTAGAGCCACACAATTCGAAAATCTGCAAATGTGCTCCGATTTCGATGATTGATACCTCTATTAATAGGCGTTGAGACCTGTAATTGTCATACAAACGGCCATTTAGATCGGTCGAATATTTCTACACGTTTCGTGGAAAATTCAATTTTTATGAAAATCAACTGAACTATAGCCCACAAATTCAGAACCACAAAAATCGAAAATCTGCAAATGTGGTCCGATTTCGATAATAGATACCTCTATCAATAGGCGTTGAGACCTGTAATTGTCATACAAACGGCCATTTGGATCGGTCCAATATTTCTACCCGTTTCGTGGAAAATTCAATTTTTATGAAAATCAACTGAACTATAGCCCATAAATTTAGAGCCACAAAATTCGTAAATCTGCAAATGTGCTCCGATTTCGATGATTGATACCTCTATCAATAGGCGTTGAGACCTGTAATTGTCATACCAACGGCCATTTGGATTGGTTGAATATTTCTACCCGTTTCGTGGAAAATTCAATTTTTATGAAAATCAACTGAACTATAGCCCACAAATTTAGAGCCACAAAATTCGAAAATCTGCAAATGTGCTCCGATTTCGATGATTGATACCTCTATTAATAGGCGTTGAGACCTGTAATTGTCATACAAACGGCCATTTAGATCGGTCGAATATTTCTACACGTTTCGTGGAAAATTCAATTTTTATGAAAATCAACTGAACTATAGCCCACAAATTCAGAACCACAAAAATCGAAAATCTGCAAATGTGGTCCGATTTCGATAATAGATACCTCTATCAATAGGCGTTGAGACCTGTAATTGTCATACAAACGGCCATTTGGATCGGTCCAATATTTCTACCCGTTTCGTGGAAAATTCAATTTTTTTGAAAATCAACTGAACCAGCACACAAATTCAGAGCCACAAAATTCGAAAATCTGCAAATGTGGTCCGATTTCGATGATTGATATCTCTATCAATAGGCGTTGAGACCTGTAATTGTCATACAAACGGCCATTTGGATTGGTTGAATATTTCTACCCGTCTCGTGGAAAATTCAATTTTTATGAAAATCAACTGAACTATAGCCCACAAATTCAGAGCCACAAAATTCGAAAATCTGCAAATGTGGTCCGATTTCGATGATTGATACCTCTATTAATAGGCGTTGAGACCTGTAATTGTCATACAAACGGCCATTTGGATTGGTTGAATATTTCTACACGTTTCGTGGAAAATTCATTTTTTTTGAAAATCAACTGAACTATAGCCCATAAATTTAGAGCCACAAAATTCGTAAATCTGCAAATGTGCTCCGATTTCGATGATTGATACCTCTATCAATAGGCGTTGAGACCTGTAATTGTCATACCAACGGCCATTTGGATTGGTTGAATATTTCTACCCGTTTCGTGGAAAATTCAATTTTTATGAAAATCAACTGAACTATAGCCCACAAATTTAGAGCCACAAAATTCGAAAATCTGCAAATGTGGTCCGATTTCGATGATTGATACCTCTATCAATAGGCGTTGAGACCTGTAATTGTCATACCAACGGCCATTTGGATTGGTTGAATATTTCTACCCGTTTCGTGGAAAATTCAATTTTTATGAAAATCAACTGAACTATAGCCCACAAATTTAGAGCCACAAAATTCGAAAATCTGCAAATGTGCTCCGATTTCGATGATTGATACCTCTATTAATAGGCGTTGAGACCTGTAATTGTCATACAAAGGCCATTTAGACGGTCGAATATTTCTACACGTTTCGTGGAAAATTCAATTTTTATGAAAATCAACTGAACTATAGCCCACAAATTCAGAACCACAAAAATCGAAAATCTGCAAATGTGGTCCGATTTCGATAATAGATACCTCTATCAATAGGCGTTGAGACCTGTAATTGTCATACCAACGACCATTTGGATTGGTTGAATATTTCTACCCGTTTCGTGGAAAATTCAATTTTTATGAAAATCAACTGAACTATAGCCCACAAATTTAGAGCCACAAAATTCGAAAATCTGCAAATGTGGTCCGATTTCGATGATTGATACCTCTATCAATAGGCGTTGAGACCTGTAATTGTCATACAAACGGCCATTTGGATCGGTCCAATATTTCTACCCGTTTCGTGGAAAATTCAATTTTTATGAAAATCAACTGAACTATAGCCCATAAATTTAGAGCCACAAAATTCGTAAATCTGCAAATGTGCTCCGATTTCGATGATTGATACCTCTATCAATAGGCGTTGAGACCTGTAATTGTCATACCAACGGCCATTTGGATTGGTTGAATATTTCTACCCGTTTCGTGGAAAATTCAATTTTTATGAAAATCAACTGAACTATAGCCCACAAATTTAGAGCCACAAAATTCGAAAATCTGCAAATGTGCTCCGATTTCGATGATTGATACCTCTATTAATAGGCGTTGAGACCTGTAATTGTCATACAAAGGCCATTTAGACGGTCGAATATTTCTACACGTTTCGTGGAAAATTCAATTTTTATGAAAATCAACTGAACTATAGCCCACAAATTCAGAACCACAAAAATGTAAAATCTGCAAATGTGGTCCGATTTCGATAATAGATACCTCTATCAATAGGCGTTGAGACCTGTAATTGTCATACCAACGACCATTTGGATTGGTTGAATATTTCTACCCGTTTCGTGGAAAATTCAATTTTTATGAAAATCAACTGAACTATAGCCCACAAATTTAGAGCCACAAAATTCGAAAATCTGCAAATGTGGTCCGATTTCGATGATTGATACCTCTATCAATAGGCGTTGAGACCTGTAATTGTCATACAAACGGCCATTTGGATCGGTCCAATATTTCTACCCGTTTCGTGGAAAATTCAATTTTTATGAAAATCAACTGAACTATAGCCCATAAATTTAGAGCCACAAAATTCGTAAATCTGCAAATGTGCTCCGATTTCGATGATTGATACCTCTATCAATAGGCGTTGAGACCTGTAATTGTCATACCAACGGCCATTTGGATTGGTTGAATATTTCTACCCGTTTCGTGGAAAATTCAATTTTTATGAAAATCAACTGAACTATAGCCCACAAATTTAGAGCCACAAAATTCGAAAATCTGCAAATGTGCTCCGATTTCGATGATTGATACCTCTATTAATAGGCGTTGAGACCTGTAATTGTCATACAAAGGCCATTTAGACGGTCGAATATTTCTACCCGTCTCGTGGAAAATTCAATTTTTATGAAAATCAACTGAACTATAGCCCACAAATTTAGAGCCACAAAATTCGAAAATCTGCAAATGTGGTCCGATTTCGATGATTGATACCTCTATTAATAGGCGTTGAGACCTGTAATTGTCATACAAACGGCCATTTGGATTGGTTGAATATTTCTACCCGTTTCGTGGAAAATTCAATTTTTATGAAAATCAACTGAACTATAGCCCACAAATTCAGAACCACAAAAATCGAAAATCTGCAAATGTGGTCCGATTTCGATAATAGATACCTCTATCAATAGGCGTTGAGACCTGTAATTGTCATACCAACGACCATTTGGATTGGTTGAATATTTCTACCCGTTTCGTGGAAAATTCAATTTTTATGAAAATCAACTGAACTATAGCCCACAAATTTAGAGCCACAAAATTCGAAATCTGCAAATGTGGTCCGATTTCGATGATTGATACCTCTATCAATAGGCGTTGAGACCTGTAATTGTCATACAAACGGCCATTTGGATCGGTCCAATATTTCTACCCGTTTCGTGGAAAATTTAATTTTTATGAAAATCAACTGAACTATAGCCCATAAATTTAGAGCCACAAAATTCGTAAATCTGCAAATGTGCTCCGATTTCGATGATTGATACCTCTATCAATAGGCGTTGAGACCTGTAATTGTCATACCAACGGCCATTTGGATTGGTTGAATATTTCTACCCGTTTCGTGGAAAATTCAATTTTTATGAAAATCAACTGAACTATAGCCCACAAATTTAGAGCCACAAAATTCGAAAATCTGCAAATGTGCTCCGATTTCGATGATTGATACCTCTATTAATAGGCGTTGAGCCCTGTAATTGTCATACAAAGGCCATTTAGACGGTCGAATATTTCTACACGTTTCGTGGAAAATTCAATTTTTATGAAAATCAACTGAACTATAGCCCACAAATTCAGAACCACAAAAATCGAAAATCTGCAAATGTGGTCCGATTTCGATGATTGATACCTCTATTAATAGGCGTTGAGACCTGTAATTGTCATACAAACGGCCATTTGGTTTGGTTGAATATTACTACACGTCTCGTGGAAAATTCAATTTTTATGAAAATCAACTGAACTATAGCACACAAATTCAGAGCCACAAAATTCGAAAATCTGCAAATGTGGTCCGATTTCGATGATTGATACCTCTATTAATAGGCGTTGAGACCTGTAATTGTCATACAAACGGCCATTTGGATTGGTTGAATATTTCTACACGTTTCGTGGAAAATTCAATTTTTATGAAAATCAACTGAACTATAGCCCACAAATTTAGAGCCACAAAATTCGAAAATCTGCAAATGTGCTCCGATTTCGATGATTGATACCTCTATTAATAGGCGTTGAGACCTGTAATTGTCATACAAACGGCCATTTAGATCGGTCGAATATTTCTACACGTTTCGTGGAAAATTCAATTTTTATGAAAATCAACTGAACTATAGCCCACAAATTCAGAACCACAAAAATCGAAAATCTGCAAATGTGGTCCGATTTCGATAATAGATACCTCTATCAATAGGCGTTGAGACCTGTAATTGTCATACAAACGGCCATTTGGATCGGTCCAATATTTCTACCCGTTTCGTGGAAAATTCAATTTTTATGAAAATCAACTGAACTATAGCCCATAAATGTAGAGCCACAAAATTCGTAAATCTGCAAATGTGCTCCGATTTCGATGATTGATACCTCTATCAATAGGCGTTGAGACCTGTAATTGTCATACCAACGGCCATTTGGATTGGTTGAATATTTCTACCCGTTTCGTGGAAAATTCAATTTTTATGAAAATCAACTGAACTATAGCCCACAAATTTAGAGCCACAAAATTCGAAAATCTGCAAATGTGCTCCGATTTCGATGATTGATACCTCTATTAATAGGCGTTGAGACCTGTAATTGTCATACAAAGGCCATTTAGACGGTCGAATATTTCTACACGTTTCGTGGAAAATTCAATTTTTATGAAAATCAACTGAACTATAGCCCACAAATTCAGAACCACAAAAATCGAAAATCTGCAAATGTGGTCCGATTTCGATGATTGATACCTCTATTAATAGGCGTTGAGACCTGTAATTGTCATACAAACGGCCATTTGGATTGGTTGAATATTTCTACCCGTCTCGTGGAAAATTCAATTTTTATGAAAATCAACTGAACTATAGCCCACAAATTTAGAGCCACAAAATTCGAAAATCTGCAAATGTGGTCCGATTTCGATGATTTATACCTCTATCAATAGGCGTTGAGACCTGTAATTGTCATACAAACGGCCATTTGGATCGGTCCAATATTTCTACCCGTTTCGTGGAAAATTCAATTTTTATGAAAATCAACTGAACTATAGCCCATAAATTTAGAGCCACAAAATTCGTAAATCTGCAAATGTGCTCCGATTTCGATGATTGATACCTCTATCAATAGGCGTTGAGACCTGTAATTGTCATACCAACGGCCATTTGGATTGGTTGAATATTTCTACCCGTTTCGTGGAAAATTCAATTTTTATGAAAATCAACTGAACTATAGCCCACAAATTTAGAGCCACAAAATTCGAAAATCTGCAAATGTGCTCCGATTTCGATGATTGATACCTCTATTAATAGGCGTTGAGACCTGTAATTGTCATACAAAGGCCATTTAGACGGTCGAATATTTCTACACGTTTCGTGGAAAATTCAATTTTTATGAAAATCAACTGAACTATAGCCCACAAATTCAGAACCACAAAAATCGAAAATCTGCAAATGTGGTCCGATTTCGATGATTGATACCTCTATTAATAGGCGTTGAGACCTGTAATTGTCATACAAACGGCCATTTGGATTGGTTGAATATTTCTACACGTTTCGTGAAAAATTCATTTTTTTGAAAATCAACTGAACTATAGCCCATAAATTTAGAGCCACAAAATTCGTAAATCTGCAAATGTGCTCCGATTTCGATGATTGATACCTCTATCAATAGGCGTTGAGACCTGTAATTGTCATACCAACGGCCATTTGGATTGGTTGAATATTTCTACCCGTTTCGTGGAAAATTCAATTTTTATGAAAATCAACTGAACTATAGCCCACAAATTTAGAGCCACAAAATTCGAAAATCTGCAAATGTGGTCCGATTTCGATGATTGATACCTCTATCAATAGGCGTTGAGACCTGTAATTGTCATACAAACGGCCATTTGGATCGGTCCAATATTTCTACCCGTTTCGTGGAAAATTCAATTTTTATGAAAATCAACTGAACTATAGGCCATAAATTTAGAGCCACAAAATTCGTAAATCTGCAAATGTGCTCCGATTTCGATGATTGATACCTCTATCAATAGGCGTTGAGACCTGTAATTGTCATACCAACGGCCATTTGGATCGGTCCAATATTTCTACCCGTTTCGTGGAAAATTCAATTTTTTTGAAAATCAACTGAACCAGCACACAAATTTAGAGCCACAAAATTCGAAAATCTGCAAATGTGCTCCGATTTCGATGATTGATACCTCTATTAATAGGCGTTGAGACCTGTAATTGTCATACAAACGGCCATTTGGATTGGTTGAATATTTCTACACGTTTCGTGGAAAATTCATTTTTTTTGAAAATCAACTGAACTATAGGCCATAAATTTAGAGCCACAAAATTCGTAAATCTGCAAATGTGGTCCGATTTCGATGATTGATACCTCTATCAATAGGCGTTGAGACCTGTAATTGTCATACAAACGGCCATTTGGATCGGTCCAATATTTCTACCCGTTTCGTGGAAAATTCAATTTTTTTGAAAATCAACTGAACCAGCACACAAATTTAGAGCCACAAAATTCGAAAATCTGCAAATGTGCTCCGATTTCGATGATTGATACCTCTATTAATAGGCGTTGAGACCTGTAATTGTCATACAAACGGCCATTTGGATTGGTTGAATATTTCTACCCGTCTCGTGGAAAATTCAATTTTTAAGAAAATCAACTGAACTATAGCCCACAAATTCAGAGCCACAAAATTCGAAAATCTGCAAATGTGGTCCGATTTCGATGATTGATACCTCTATTAATAGGCGTTGAGACCTGTAATTGTCATACAAACGGCCATTTGGATTGGTTGAATATTTCTACACGTTTCGTGGAAAATTCATTTTTTTTGAAAATCAACTGAACTATAGCCCATAAATTTAGAGCCACAAAATTCGTAAATCTGCAAATGTGCTCCGATTTCGATGATTGATACCTCTATCAATAGGCGTTGAGACCTGTAATTGTCATACCAACGGCCATTTGGATTGGTTGAATATTTCTACCCGTTTCGTGGAAAATTCAATTTTTATGAAAATCAACTGAACTATAGCCCACAAATTTAGAGCCACAAAATTCGAAAATCTGCAAATGTGCTCCGATTTCGATGATTGATACCTCTATTAATAGGCGTTGAGACCTGTAATTGTCATACAAACGGCCATTTAGATCGGTCGAATATTTCTACACGTTTCGTGGAAAATTCAATTTTTATGAAAATCAACTGAACTATAGCCCACAAATTCAGAACCACAAAAATCGAAAATCTGCAAATGTGGTCCGATTTCGATGATTGATACCTCTATCAATAGGCGTTGAGACCTGTAATTGTGATACAAACGGCCATTTGGATTGGTTGAATATTTCTACCCGTCTCGTGGAAAATTCAATTTTTATGAAAATCAACTGAACTATAGCCCACAAATTCAGAGCCACAAAATTCGAAAATCTGCAAATGTGGTCCGATTTCGATGATTGATACCTCTATCAATAGGCGTTGAGACCTGTAATTATCATACAAACGGCCATTTAGATCGGTCGAATATTTCTACACGTTTCGTGGAAAATTCAATTTTTTTGAAAATCAACTGAACTATAGCCCATAAATTTAGAGCCACAAAATTCGAAAATCTGCAAATGTGGTCCGATTTCGATGATTGATACCTCTATTAATAGGCGTTGAGACCTGTAATTGTCATACAAACGCCATTTGGATTGGTTGAATATTTCTATCCGTCTCGTGGAAAATTCAATTTTTATGAAAATCAACTGAACTATAGCCCACAAATTCAGAGCCACAAAATTCGAAAATCTGCAAATGTGGTCCGATTTCGATGATTGATATCTCTATCAATAGGCGTTGAGACCTGTAATTGTCATACAAACGGCCATTTGGATCGGTCCAATATTTCTACCCGTTTCGTGGAAAATTCAATTTTTTTGAAAATCAACTGAACCAGCACACAAATTTAGAGCCACAAAATTCGAAAATCTGCAAATGTGCTCCGATTTCGATGATTGATACCTCTATCAATAGGCGTTGAGACCTGTAATTGTCATACAAACGGCCATTTGGATTGGTTGAATATTTCTACCCGTCTCGTGGAAAATTCAATTTTTATGAAAATCAACTGAACTATAGCCCACAAATTCAGAGCCACAAAATTCGAAAATCTGCAAATGTGGTCCGATTTCGATGATTGATACCTCTATCAATAGGCGTTGAGACCTGTAATTATCATACAAACGGCCATTTAGATCGGTCGAATATTTCTACACGTTTCGTGGAAAATTCAATTTTTTTGAAAATCAACTGAACTATAGCCCATAAATTTAGAGCCACAAAATTCGAAAATCTGCAAATGTGGTCCGATTTCGATGATTGATACCTCTATTAATAGGCGTTGAGACCTGTAATTGTCATACAAACGCCATTTGGATTGGTTGAATATTTCTATCCGTCTCGTGGAAAATTCAATTTTTATGAAAATCAACTGAACTATAGCCCACAAATTCAGAGCCACAAAATTCGAAAATCTGCAAATGTGGTCCGATTTCGATGATTGATATCTCTATCAATAGGCGTTGAGACCTGTAATTGTGATACAAACGGCCATTTGGATTGGTTGAATATTTCTACCCGTTTCGTGGAAAATTCAATTTTTATGAAAATCAACTGAACTATAGCCCACAAATTCAGAGCCACAAAATTCGTAAATCTGCAAATGTGGTCCGATTTCGATGATTGATACCTCTATTAATAGGCGTTGAGACCTGTAATTGTCATACAAACGCCATTTGGATTGGTTGAATATTTCTACCCGTCTCGTGGAAAATTCAATTTTTATGAAAATCAACTGAACTATAGCCCACAAATTCAGAGCCACAAAATTCGAAAATCTGCAAATGTGCTCCGATTTCCATGATTGATACCTCTATCAATAGGTGTTGAGACCTGTAATTGTCATACAAACGGCCATTTGGATCGGTCGAATATTTCTACAAGTTTCGTGGAAAATTCAATTTTTATGAAAATCAACTGAACTATAGCCCACAAATTTAGAGCCACAAAATTCGTAAATCTGCAAATGTGCTCCGATTTCGATGATTGATACCTCTATTAATAGGCGTTGAGACCTGTAATTGTGATACAAACGGCCATTTGGATTGGTCCAATATTTCTACCCGTTTCGTGGAAAATTCAATTTTTATGAAAATCAACTGAACTATAGCCCACAAATTTAGAGCCACAAATTTCGTAAATCTGCAAATGTGGTTCGATTTCGATGATTGATACCTCTATCAATAGGCGTTGAGACCTGTAATTGTCATACAAACGGCCATTTGGATCGGTCGAATATTTCTACACGTTTCGTGGAAAATTCAATTTTTTTGAAAATCAACTGAACCAGCACACAAATTTAGAGCCACAAAATTCGAAAATCTGCAAATGTGGTCCGATTTCGATGATTGATACCTCTATTAATAGGCGTTGAAACCTGTAATTGTGATACAAACGGCCATTTGGATTGGTTGAATATTTCTACCCGTTTCGTGGAAAATTCAATTTTTATGAAAATCAACTGAACTATAGCCCACAAATTCAGAGCCACAAAATTCGAAAATCTGCAAATGTGCTCCGATTTCGATGATTGATACCTCTATCAATAGGCGTTGAGACCTGTAATTGTCATACAAACGGCCATTTAGATCGGTCGAATATTTCTACACGTTTCGTGGAAAATTCAATTTTTTTGAAAATCAACTGAACTATAGCCCACAAATTTAGAGCCACAAAATTCGTAAATCTGCAAATGTGCTCCGATTTCGATGATTGATACCTCTATCAATAGGCGTTGAGACCTGTAATTGTCATACCAACGGCCATTAGGATTGGTTGAATATTTCTACCCGTCTCGTGGAAAATTCAATTTTTATGAAAATCAACTGAACTATAGCCCACAAATTCAGAGCCACAAAATTCGAAAATCTGCAAATGTGGTCCGATTTCGATGATTGATACCTCTATTAATAGGCGTTGAGACCTGTAATTGTCATACAAACGCCATTTGGATTTGTTGAATATTTCTACCCGTCTCGTGGAAAATTCAATTTTTATGAAAATCAACTGAACTATAGCCCACAAATTCAGAGCCACAAAATTCGAAAATCTGCAAATGTGCTCCGATTTCGATGATTGATACCTATATTAATAGGCGTTGAGACCTGTAATTGTCATACAAACGGCCATTTAGATCGGTCGAATATTTCTACACGTTTCGTGGAAAATTCAATTTTTATGAAAATCAACTGAACTATAGCCCACAAATTCAGAACCACAAAAATCGAAAATCTGCAAATGTGGTCCGATTTCGATAATAGATACCTCTATCAATAGGCGTTGAGACCTGTAATTGTCATACAAACGGCCATTTGGATCGGTCCAATATTTCTGCCCGTTTCGTGGAAAATTCAATTTTTATGAAAATCAACTGAACTATAGCCCACAAATTTAGAGCCACAAAATTCGTAAATCTGCAAATGTGGTCCGATTTCGATGATTGATACCTCTATTAATAGGCGTTGAGACCTGTAATTGTCATACAAACGGCCATTTGGATCGGTCCAATATTTCTGCCCGTTTCGTGGAAAATTCAATTTTTTTGAAAATCAACTGAACTATAGCCCATAAATTTAGAGCCACAAAATTCGTAAATCTGCAAATGTGGTCCGATTTCGATGATTGATACCTCTATCAATAGGCGTTGAGACCTGTAATTGTCATACAAACGGCCATTTGGATGGGTCGAATATTTCTACCCGTTTCGTGGAAAATTCAATTTTTATGAAAATCAACTGAACTATAGCCCACAAATTTAGAGCCACAAAATTCGTAAATCTGCAAATGTGGTCCGATTTCGATGATTGATACCTCTATCAATAGGCGTTGAGACCTGTAATTGTCATACCAACGGCCATTTGGATTGGTTGAATATTTCTACCCGTTTCGTGGAAAATTCAATTTTTATGAAAATCAACTGAACTATAGCCCACAAATTCAGAGCCACAAAATTCGAAAATCTGCAAATGTGGTCCGATTTCGATGATTGATACCTCTATTAATAGGCGTTGAGACTTGTAATTGTGATACAAACGGCCTTTTGGATTGGTTGAATATTTCTACCCGTTTCGTGGAAAATTCAATTTTTATGAAAATCAACTGAACTATAGCCCACAAATTTAGAGCCACAAATTTCGTAAATCTGCAAATGTGGTTCGATTTCGATGATTGATACCTCTATCAATAGGCGTTGAGACCTGTAATTGTCATACCAACGGCCATTTGGATCGGTCGAATATTTCTACACGTTTCGTGGAAAATTCAATTTTTATGAAAATCAACTGAACTATAGCCCACAAATTCAGAGCCACAAATTTCGTAAATCTGCAAATGTGGTCCGATTTCGATAATTGATACCTCTATCAATAGGCGTTGAGACCTGTAATTATCATACAAACGGCCATTTGGATCGGTCGAATATTTCTACATGTTTCGTGGAAAATTCAATTTTTTTGAAAATCAACTGAACCAGCACACAAATTTAGAGCCACAAAATTCGAAAATCTGCAAATGTGGTCCGATTTCGATAATTGATACCTCTATCAATAGGCGTTGAGACCTGTAATTGTGATACAAACGGCCATTTGGATTGGTTGAATATTTCTACAAGTTTCGTGGAAAATTCAATTTTTATGAAAATCAACTGAACTATAGCCCACAAATTCAGAGCCACAAAAATCGAAAATCTGCAAATGTGGTCCGATTTCGATAATTGATACCTCTATCAATAGGCGTTGAGACCTGTAATTGTGATACAAACGGCCATTTGGATTGGTTGAATATTTCTACACGTTTCGTGGAAAATTCAAGTTTTATGAAAATCAACTGAACTATAGCCCACAAATTCAGAGCCAGAAAAATCGAAAATCTGCAAATGTGCTCCGATTTCGATAATTGATACCTATATCAATAGGCGTTGAGACCTGTAGTTGTCATACAAACGGCCACTTGGATCGGTCGAATATTTCTACATGTTTCGTGGAAAATTCAATTTTTTTGAAAATCAACTGAACCAGCACACAAATTTAGAGCCACAAAATTCGAAAATCTGCAAATGTGGTCCGATTTCGATAATTGATACCTCTATCAATAGGCGTTGAGACCTGTAATTGTGATACAAACGGCCATTTGGATTGGTTGAATATTTCTACAAGTTTCGTGGAAAATTCAATTTTTATGAAAATCAACTGAACTATAGCCCACAAATTCAGAGCCACAAAAATCGAAAATCTGCAAATGTGGTCCGATTTCGATAATTGATACCTCTATCAATAGGCGTTGAGACCTGTAATTGTGATACAAACGGCCATTTGGATTGGTTGAATATTTCTACACGTTTCGTGGAAAATTCAAGTTTTATGAAAATCAACTGAACTATAGCCCACAAATTCAGAGCCAGAAAAATCGAAAATCTGCAAATGTGCTCCGATTTCGATAATTGATACCTATATCAATAGGCGTTGAGACCTGTAGTTGTCATACAAACGGCCACTTGGATCGGTCGAATATTTCTACATGTTTCGTGGAAAATTCAATTTTTTTGAAAATCAACTGAACCAGCACACAAATTTAGAGCCACAAAATTCGAAAATCTGCAAATGTGGTCCGATTTCGATAATTGATACCTCTATCAATAGGCGTTGAGACCTGTAATTGTGATACAAACGGCCATTTGGATTGGTTGAATATTTCTACAAGTTTCGTGGAAAATTCAATTTTTATGAAAATCAACTGAACTATAGCCCACAAATTCAGAGCCACAAAAATCGAAAATCTGCAAATGTGGTCCGATTTCGATAATTGATACCTCTATCAATAGGCGTTGAGACCTGTAATTGTGATACAAACGGCCATTTGGATTGGTTGAATATTTCTACACGTTTCGTGGAAAATTCAAGTTTTATGAAAATCAACTGAACTATAGCCCACAAATTCAGAGCCAGAAAAATCGAAAATCTGCAAATGTGCTCCGATTTCGATAATTGATACCTATATCAATAGGCGTTGAGACCTGTAGTTGTCATACAAACGGCCACTTGGATCGGTCGAATATTTCTACATGTTTCGTGGAAAATTCAATTTTTTTGAAAATCAACTGAACCAGCACACAAATTTAGAGCCACAAAATTCGAAAATCTGCAAATGTGGTCCGATTTCGATAATTGATACCTCTATCAATAGGCGTTGAGACCTGTAATTGTGATACAAACGGCCATTTGGATTGGTTGAATATTTCTACACGTTTCGTGGAAAATTCAAGTTTTATGAAAATCAACTGAACTATAGCCCACAAATTCAGAGCCAGAAAAATCGAAAATCTGCAAATGTGCTCCGATTTCGATAATTGATACCTATATCAATAGGCGTTGAGACCTGTAGTTGTCATACAAACGGCCACTTGGATCGGTCGAATATTTCTACATGTTTCGTGGAAAATTCAATTTTTTTGAAAATCAACTGAACCAGCACACAAATTTAGAGCCACAAAATTCGAAAATCTGCAAATGTGGTCCGATTTCGATAATTGATACCTCTATCAATAGGCGTTGAGACCTGTAATTGTGATACAAACGGCCATTTGGATTGGTTGAATATTTCTACACGTTTCGTGGAAAATTCAAGTTTTATGAAAATCAACTGAACTATAGCCCACAAATTCAGAGCCAGAAAAATCGAAAATCTGCAAATGTGCTCCGATTTCGATAATTGATACCTATATCAATAGGCGTTGAGACCTGTAGTTGTCATACAAACGGCCACTTGGATCGGTCGAATATTTCTACATGTTTCGTGGAAAATTCAATTTTTTGAAAATCAACTGAACCAGCACACAAATTTAGAGCCACAAAATTCGAAAATCTGCAAATGTGGTCCGATTTCGATAATTGATACCTCTATCAATAGGCGTTGAGACCTGTAATTGTGATACAAACGGCCATTTGGATTGGTTGAATATTTCTACAAGTTTCGTGGAAAATTCAATTTTTATGAAAATCAACTGAACTATAGCCCACAAATTCAGAGCCACAAAAATCGAAAATCTGCAAATGTGGTCCGATTTCGATAATTGATACCTCTATCAATAGGCGTTGAGACCTGTAATTGTGATACAAACGGCCATTTGGATTGGTTGAATATTTCTACACGTTTCGTGGAAAATTCAAGTTTTATGAAAATCAACTGAACTATAGCCCACAAATTCAGAGCCAGAAAAATCGAAAATCTGCAAATGTGCTCCGATTTCGATAATTGATACCTATATCAATAGGCGTTGAGACCTGTAGTTGTCATACAAACGGCCACTTGGATCGGTCGAATATTTCTACATGTTTCGTGGAAAATTCAATTTTTTTGAAAATCAACTGAACCAGCACACAAATTTAGAGCCACAAAATTCGAAAATCTGCAAATGTGGTCCGATTTCGATAATTGATACCTCTATCAATAGGCGTTGAGACCTGTAATTGTGATACAAACGGCCATTTGGATTGGTTGAATATTTCTACAAGTTTCGTGGAAAATTCAATTTTTATGAAAATCAACTGAACTATAGCCCACAAATTCAGAGCCACAAAAATCGAAAATCTGCAAATGTGGTCCGATTTCGATAATTGATACCTCTATCAATAGGCGTTGAGACCTGTAATTGTGATACAAACGGCCATTTGGATTGGTTGAATATTTCTACACGTTTCGTGGAAAATTCAAGTTTTATGAAAATCAACTGAACTATAGCCCACAAATTCAGAGCCAGAAAAATCGAAAATCTGCAAATGTGCTCCGATTTCGATAATTGATACCTATATCAATAGGCGTTGAGACCTGTAGTTGTCATACAAACGGCCACTTGGATCGGTCGAATATTTCTACATGTTTCGTGGAAAATTCAATTTTTTTGAAAATCAACTGAACCAGCACACAAATTTAGAGCCACAAAATTCGAAAATCTGCAAATGTGGTCCGATTTCGATAATTGATACCTCTATCAATAGGCGTTGAGACCTGTAATTGTGATACAAACGGCCATTTGGATTGGTTGAATATTTCTACAAGTTTCGTGGAAAATTCAATTTTTATGAAAATCAACTGAACCATAGCCCACAAATTCAGAGCCAGAAAAATCGAAAATCTGCAAATGTGCTCCGATTTCGATAATTGATACCTATATCAATAGGCGTTGAGACCTGTAGTTGTCATACAAACGGCCACTTGGATCGGTCGAATATTTCTACATGTTTCGTGGAAAATTCAATTTTTTTGAAAATCAACTGAACCAGCACACAAATTTAGAGCCACAAAATTCGAAAATCTGCAAATGTGGTCCGATTTCGATAATTGATACCTCTATCAATAGGCGTTGAGACCTGTAATTGTGATACAAACGGCCATTTGGATTGGTTGAATATTTCTACACGTTTCGTGGAAAATTCAAGTTTTATGAAAATCAACTGAACTATAGCCCACAAATTCAGAGCCAGAAAAATCGAAAATCTGCAAATGTGCTCCGATTTCGATAATTGATACCTATATCAATAGGCGTTGAGACCTGTAGTTGTCATACAAACGGCCACTTGGATCGGTCGAATATTTCTACATGTTTCGTGGAAAATTCAATTTTTTTGAAAATCAACTGAACCAGCACACAAATTTAGAGCCACAAAATTCGAAAATCTGCAAATGTGGTCCGATTTCGATAATTGATACCTCTATCAATAGGCGTTGAGACCTGTAATTGTGATACAAACGGCCATTTGGATTGGTTGAATATTTCTACAAGTTTCGTGGAAAATTCAATTTTTATGAAAATCAACTGAACTATAGCCCACAAATTCAGAGCCACAAAAATCGAAAATCTGCAAATGTGGTCCGATTTCGATAATTGATACCTCTATCAATAGGCGTTGAGACCTGTAATTGTGATACAAACGGCCATTTGGATTGGTTGAATATTTCTACACGTTTCGTGGAAAATTCAAGTTTTATGAAAATCAACTGAACTATAGCCCACAAATTCAGAGCCAGAAAAATCGAAAATCTGCAAATGTGCTCCGATTTCGATAATTGATACCTATATCAATAGGCGTTGAGACCTGTAGTTGTCATACAAACGGCCACTTGGATCGGTCGAATATTTCTACATGTTTCGTGGAAAATTCAATTTTTTGAAAATCAACTGAACCAGCCCACAAATTTAGAGCCACAAAATTCGAAAATCTGCAAATGTGGTCCGATTTCGATAATTGATACCTCTATCAATAGGCGTTGAGACCTGTAATTGTGATACAAACGGCCATTTGGATTGGTTGAATATTTCTACACGTTTCGTGGAAAATTCAAGTTTTATGAAAATCAACTGAACTATAGCCCACAAATTCAGAGCCAGAAAAATCGAAAATCTGCAAATGTGCTCCGATTTCGATAATTGATACCTATATCAATAGGCGTTGAGACCTGTAGTTGTCATACAAACGGCCACTTGGATCGGTCGAATATTTCTACATGTTTCGTGGAAAATTCAATTTTTTTGAAAATCAACTGAACCAGCACACAAATTTAGAGCCACAAAATTCGAAAATCTGCAAATGTGGTCCGATTTCGATAATTGATACCTCTATCAATAGGCGTTGAGACCTGTAATTGTGATACAAACGGCCATTTGGATTGGTTGAATATTTCTACAAGTTTCGTGGAAAATTCAATTTTTATGAAAATCAACTGAACTATAGCCCACAAATTCAGAGCCACAAAAATCGAAAATCTGCAAATGTGGTCCGATTTCGATAATTGATACCTCTATCAATAGGCGTTGAGACCTGTAATTGTGATACAAACGGCCATTTGGATTGGTTGAATATTTCTACACGTTTCGTGGAAAATTCAAGTTTTATGAAAATCAACTGAACTATAGCCCACAAATTCAGAGCCAGAAAAATCGAAAATCTGCAAATGTGCTCCGATTTCGATAATTGATACCTATATCAATAGGCGTTGACACCTGTAGTTGTCATACAAACGGCCACTTGGATCGGTCGAATATTTCTACATGTTTCGTGGAAAATTCAATTTTTTTGAAAATCAACTGAACCAGCACACAAATTTAGAGCCACAAAATTCGAAAATCTGCAAATGTGGTCCGATTTCGATAATTGATACCTCTATCAATAGGCGTTGAGACCTGTAATTGTGATACAAACGGCCATTTGGATTGGTTGAATATTTCTACAAGTTTCGTGGAAAATTCAATTTTTATGAAAATCAACTGAACTATAGCCCACAAATTCAGAGCCACAAAAATCGAAAATCTGCAAATGTGGTCCGATTTCGATAATTGATACCTCTATCAATAGGCGTTGAGACCTGTAATTGTGATACAAACGGCCATTTGGATTGGTTGAATATTTCTACACGTTTCGTGGAAAATTCAAGTTTTATGAAAATCAACTGAACTATAGCCCACAAATTCAGAGCCACAAAAATCGAAAATCTGCAAATGTGCTCCGATTTCGATAATTGATACCTCTATCAATAGGCGTTGAGACCTGTAATTGTCATACAAACGGCCACTTGGATCGGTCGAATATTTCTACATGTTTCGTGGAAAATTCAATTTTTTTGAAAATCAACTGAACCAGCACACAAATTTAGAGCCACAAAATTCGAAAATCTGCAAATGTGGTCCGATTTCGATAATTGATACCTCTATCAATAGGCGTTGAGACCTGTAATTGTGATACAAACGGCCATTTGGATTGGTTGAATATTTCTACAAGTTTCGTGGAAAATTCAATTTTTATGAAAATCAACTGAACTATAGCCCACAAATTCAGAGCCACAAAAATCGAAAATCTGCAAATGTGGTCCGATTTCGATAATTGATACCTCTATCAATAGGCGTTGAGACCTGTAATTGTGATACAAACGGCCATTTGGATTGGTTGAATATTTCTACACGTTTCGTGGAAAATTCAAGTTTTATGAAAATCAACTGAACTATAGCCCACAAATTCAGAGCCAGAAAAATCGAAAATCTGCAAATGTGCTCCGATTTCGATAATTGATACCTATATCAATAGGCGTTGAGACCTGTAGTTGTCATACAAACGGCCACTTGGATCGGTCGAATATTTCTACATGTTTCGTGGAAAATTCAATTTTTTGAAAATCAACTGAACCAGCACACAAATTTAGAGCCACAAAATTCGAAAATCTGCAAATGTGGTCCGATTTCGATAATTGATACCTCTATCAATAGGCGTTGAGACCTGTAATTGTGATACAAACGGCCATTTGGATTGGTTGAATATTTCTACAAGTTTCGTGGAAAATTCAATTTTTATGAAAATCAACTGAACTATAGCCCACAAATTCAGAGCCACAAAAATCGAAAATCTGCAAATGTGGTCCGATTTCTATAATTGATACCTCTATCAATAGGCGTTGAGACCTGTAATTGTGATACAAACGGCCATTTGGATTGGTTGAATATTTCTACACGTTTCGTGGAAAATTCAAGTTTTATGAAAATCAACTGAACTATAGCCCACAAATTCAGAGCCAGAAAAATCGAAAATCTGCAAATGTGCTCCGATTTCGATAATTGATACCTATATCAATAGGCGTTGAGACCTGTAGTTGTCATACAAACGGCCACTTGGATCGGTCGAATATTTCTACATGTTTCGTGGAAAATTCAATTTTTTTGAAAATCAACTGAACCAGCACACAAATTTAGAGCCACAAAATTCGAAAATCTGCAAATGTGGTCCGATTTCGATAATTGATACCTCTATCAATAGGCGTTGAGACCTGTAATTGTGATACAAACGGCCATTTGGATTGGTTGAATATTTCTACAAGTTTCGTGGAAAATTCAATTTTTATGAAAATCAACTGAACTATAGCCCACAAATTCAGAGCCACAAAAATCGAAAATCTGCAAATGTGGTCCGATTTCGATAATTGATACCTCTATCAATAGGCGTTGAGACCTGTAATTGTGATACAAACGGCCATTTGGATTGGTTGAATATTTCTACACGTTTCGTGGAAAATTCAAGTTTTATGAAAATCAACTGAACTATAGCCCACAAATTCAGAGCCACAAAAATCGAAAATCTGCAAATGTGCTCCGATTTCGATAATTGATACCTCTATCAATAGGCGTTGAGACCTGTAATTGTCATACAAACGGCCACTTGGATCGGTCGAATATTTCTACATGTTTCGTGGAAAATTCAATTTTTTTGAAAATCAACTGAACCAGCACACAAATTTAGAGCCACAAAATTCGAAAATCTGCAAATGTGGTCCGATTTCGATGATTGATACCTCTATTAATAGGCGTTGAGACCTGTAATTGTGATACAAACGGCCATTTAGATTGGTTGAATATTTCTACATGTTTCGTGGAAAATTCAATTTTTATGAAAATCAACTGAACTATAGCCCACAAATTCAGAGCCATAAAATTCGAAAATCGATGATTGATACCTCTATCAATAGGAGTTGAGATCCGTAATTGTGATACAAACGGCCATTTGGATCGGTCCAATATTTCTACAAGTTTCGTGGAAAATTCAATTTTTTTGAAAATCAACTGAACTATAGCCCACAAATTCAGAGCCACAAAAATCGAAAATCTGCAAATGTGCTCCGATTTCGATGATTGATACCTCTATCAATAGGCGTTGAGACCAGTAATTGTCATACAAACGGCCACTTGGATCGGTCGATTATTTCTACATGTTTCGTGGAAAATTCAATTTTTTTGAAAATCAACTGAACCAGCCCACAAATTTAGAGCCACAAAATTCGAAAATCTGCAAATGTGGTCCGATTTCAATGATATTGATACCTCTATCAATAGGCGTTGAGACCTGTAATTGTCATACAAACGGCCATTTGAATCGGTCGAATATTTCTGCCCGTTTCGTGGAAAATTCAATTTTTTTGAAAATCAACTGAACTATAGCCCATAAATTTAGAGCCACAAAATTCGTAAATCTGCAAATGTGGTCCGATTTCGATGATTGATACCTCTATCAATAGGCGTTGAGACCTGTAATTGTCATACAAACGGCCATTTGGATGGGTC